>JAKOPK010000422.1:0-22545 GCA_024195185.1 Coniferiporia weirii
TACACTGTTTGGGAAAAGTTGGGGATAAAGCGTCGATAATAATTGCAAAATCCCATGAAGCTGCGGAGTTGTTTGACTGTTTTGGGTGTGGGCCATTCCGATATGCCAGTCAGCTTGATGGGGTCCATGTTGATGTTATTCGGGGTAATGATCATGCCTAAAAATTCAGCTTCTTGTACTGCGAATATACATTTCTCGGGTTTGCAGTAGAGGTCGTTTTTGTCGCAAATGGAGAGAACTCTTTCAGTTTTTCTATGTAGTTCTTCGAGAGTGCTGGCGAAAATGAAGATGTCGTCCATGTAGATTAGGACTTTGTCTTCTAGAATAACGATGCGGAAGGTGTCATCCATGAAGGCTTGGAAGGTGGCGGGGGAATTGCACAGCCCGAAGAACATTACTGTTGGTTCGAACAGTCCTCTCGGGGTTTTGAAGGCTGCTTTCCATTGGTCGCCATTCTTTATGCGAATGTTGTTGTATCCTGATCGAAGATCAAGTTTGGTAAAATATTTCGCCCCTTTGAGTTTGTCCATGAGTTCACTAATTAACGGTAGTGGGTAGGCGTTTTTGATGGTTCCTTCGTTGAGTGCGCGATAGTCCTGGCAGGCGCGGAGTTCATTGTCTTTCTTGCCAACGAAGAAGAAGGGAGACGCCATTGGTGATTTAGATGGTTGGATGTATCCTTTTCGGAGATTTTCTTCGAGGAAGAGGTCGAGGGCTAGTTGTTCTTTTGGAGACAATGGGTAAAGTTTGCAGTCCCTGGGTATGAAGTCTGGTTTGAGGTCGATGGTGTGGTCGTATGGGCGGGATATAGGGAAGCGTTCTGCGGCTTTTTTCTGGAAGATATGAAGGTATTTGTGGTACTGTATGGGGATAGTGGTTTCTAATGATTGGGTTGGTTTGACATGTTCTCTTGCTAGTGTGGTGGCTGTCGTGACTTTGTTGATGGATATCGTGCCGGCGGACCAGTCAATGGCAGGGTTGTGGCGTTTAAGCCAGGAAAGTCCGAGTATTACGTCTTCTTTGCCGAGGGAAGTGACAAGGAAGGTAGTAGTGATGGATTTTCCGCCGATCTTGATTAGCCTCCATGTAAATCTCGTGATGGTTCCGTGTTGGTTGGGGGTGCCGTCAACGTTGCGGACGTGGATGGGATGAGCGAGTTTTCTAGTAGGGATGCGGTTTTTAATGACGAATTTTGCGTCGATAAATTTCCCTTCGGCTCCGGAGTCGATGAGTGCGTTGGTAGAGACGTTTTGGTTATGTACTGTCATTGTAAGGGGGATCTTCATTGTGGGTAAAGAAGAATCGGAGAGTACAACGGGAGATACATGTATGGGAAGACTCAGCGTCTGTCTGATCTTCCGTCCTAAAAATCCTGTTTGTCCATAGTATTAAATAATTCCTCCTTGTCCTCGTCTTTGAGGGAGTTGATGAGTTGGCGGATTTGAAGTGCTACGTCGCTTGGTGTAGGTGGGCTTTCAACCTGTGCGGGGGTAGGTGGTTCCGTTTCCATGGTTTGCTCGGTGGTTCGGATTGTTCGGGTGTTACTAGTCGGGAATTTGGTGCAGTCGCGTGAGTTGTGTCCCTTCTCTCGGCATGCGAGGCAGCGTCCTTCTTTGAAACATTTGTCGCATTCCTCAGGGGTAAGGCGTGGTGGTCGGTTAGCGTTAGAGGAAGTGCCGGAGTTATTGTAGTTGCTAGTGCGAGGGGTGTTTGAGAACCTTTTAAACCGATTGGTTTGTTGGGTGGGCGGTAGTGGTCCTTGAATGGCCCGTAGACGGCGGTAGATGTTGTCGCTACGGGATGCCGCTTTATACCAGTCGTTGATTGTGGCTGGCATGGTGTCTCGGTTGTAGATGGTTTTGAGGAGTGCGGGTGTAAGTCCGGCTTGATATAAGGCAATGAGGGCCTCGGGACTGGTGATGCCAGATCGCGTGGCTAGGGATTGGAACTGATTATTGAAGTCATCCGCGGTGCCCGTTTGTTTGAGTTTGATTAGGGCTTGTTGGGCTTCGTTCGTATCATCCGTGGTGATGAAAGTGGATTTAAAGTCGTTAACGAAGTTCTCCCATGTGCCGTATCCTACGATAGTGGATAGTTTATTACCCTTAGCGTCGACATTATGGGCTGATGCGAGCGATTCGCGGTTTATGGCCCAGTCACCGGCTGTTCGTGTTTGCATGAAAGAGAGTACGAAGTTTATTTTGAGTTCGTCGGTGTCGTAAATGTGTTTGTTTACGCGGAGGTAAGTTTCGCAGCTGGAAAGGAAACGTCGGGCATATTCTCGAGTGCCGTCGAATTCGTTGGGTTTGGCGAGGTTGATTTCTTTAGCAGTGGTAGTCATTTGTGGTGGTGGTGGTGTTTTGGTGTATGGGAAGATGTCACGGTAGTTTGGTACGTTTTGCCGGAAGGTTTCTCGTGCTTCGATTTGGTCGTCTAGTTTGTGCCAGCCCCACGTGTGTTTAGTATCGTCGTATAACCACGATGCGTATTGAAAACGGGCTGCGTCTGTGGGATGTTTTGTTGTAGAATACTTTGGCTGAATCGCTCCAGGTAGTGGCAGTGGGCCGAGCGGTGGGTTGGGGAATCTGTAGTTGGGACAGTTTGGCGTGTGGGTAGTGTTTGGACGGTAGAACGTCAACAAAAAAAGAAAGCTTATGCTAGTGTTAAGATCACTATATGGGGGAGCCGTCCAGGTTACGGATACATTGTAGGCGGAGTCGATTGACAGAGACGACTAAGTGGGCGACGAAGATAGTGATGACGATATACTTGGTAAGGCGCATTCGGTAGGCTCGGCGATGCTGGGTCGGGTTACGACGAAGGGCACGCTGGACTCGTGGGTGAGCAAATGAGCTTGTAAGAACAAAGAGCATAAGCTTAAGGCTATATGCTCGACTAGGTACAGCTTATATAGACCTATGGAATATGGTGGAATGAGGTGGAACGTGTTAGGGGTGAGGAGTTAGTAGAACATGGTGGAACGGTGCGGAATGGGATGACTGAGCATGGTACATGATCAGTAAGCGCAACGAGTCATGGGACGTACTAGAGGCCTGTGGGGTTAGGAGTCTGTGGAGCGGGTGTAAGGAAAAATGTAACAAGTACACGGTATGGGAATCCATTTGCGACGACTTGTCCTCGGCAACGCACACCGCGTGGGGCATTACGGTTCAGAAGGGAACGGAATAGGAGCCTTCAGCCAACTTTCATGCTTGACTGAGGAGATGGTGTATTTATCGCTCAATGCAGTGTTTCATTGGGTTCTCTTCCGTGTACCTTGATTTTTGTACGGCGACGGAAATTGCCAGGAAGATTGGGATGAGCCACCGGGTTTTCTCAGTCAGCATTAAGAAACCGCATACTTGAAAATCGCAAGCCTTCAGGCGAACGTGACGGAGGCACAGCACTTTTTACTGTCGTTTTCTGATTTCCGAGAGTTTTGATGGGAAATCGAGGATCGACTCGCTTCGTAAAAATCCCAAGCTGGGCCGTGATCGACGCTTCCGGAAACACGATTGTAGTGCGTCAACGATCAGATACTGGGCACTTTGTATTATGTAAGAGGCTGAGATATGTGCAATAAAAATCACCATGCTGCATCAAGGACAATCTCCATACGCTGTACTAATGCACAGCGCAGCACTCGCAATCTCATCTCTCCTTGGTCTCTTACCACCACCATCTACCTCGCTTTAGGGCAGGCTTTTTGGGCTGGGGGCAAGCTGTTACCGTCCGTCGCTATCACATTCGCTTCAGGATGTGCTCTGGCGCTCGAGGGAGTAGACTCCATCTGATGTTGAGGTCCTGCCTTGGTAAAGTGGGTTCACAGCTGGGTTACTGGCGCCTCCTCGTTGTTAAGATCAACGCAGTGTTGAGCCGTCCGGATTACGAATACGTCTGAGACGGAGTCGGTGATGGATCTGGATGAGATGGGTGACGAAGATAGTGATGACGATATACTTGGATAGTCACATACGGTAGACGTGTCGATAATGGGTCGGGTTACGATGGAGAGCACGCTGGGCTTGTTGGTGAGCAAATGAGCTTGTAAGAACAAAGAGCATAAGCTTAAGGCTACTGCTCGACGAGGTACAGCTTATATAGACCTATGGAAGGGAGTGGAATGAAATGGAACGGTGTCTGGGTGATATGTAGTAGAACATGAGGGAAGCATATGGAAGGGGATGACTGAGCATGGTACATGATCAGTAAGCACGACGGGGACATGGAACGTACTAGAAGCATATGGGGATAGGAGTTGGTGGAGAGTGCAAGGAAAAATGTAACACTCGTCGTCTGGGACCCAACATTAACGTCCCTAGGGGAGGGTGGGCCTTGAGGGCTGGGGGATAGCTCTCCGTCTGGGCAGTGGTGTGTCCTTGGTTAAGACGCTTAATGCTGGAAATATCTGGCACCCCCCATCATACTGGTTGCTTTAGGCACTAGAGGGACTTTGTCCGCCAGACTACATGAGGCACGACGTTAATGCCTCAGCTGGTCCTGGGAATTGACCTTGCCAAAGAAAGTCCCACCCCAAATACCCGGAAGGGTCTTGATGATGGCATTTGATGCCTAGAGATAGGGGACTCATAAAACGTGTCATTTTGGGGTGAAAACCAGCCGACCACAAGGTAGTCAGCCAGATGCTTCGGCTACCAGTGGACAGGTCAGCACGTGCCTGCGGGGCCTTCGCCTGCAGGTGGTTAGTAGAGCGGCACTCCCTGGTATATCCGAGGAATCGGTGCGCCGGGGTTTTCTCTGCAACGCGGTAACTCAGGACAAGTGCGGATCCAGGAACCCTAACCTTCCCAGTGAAAGTATCTGGGGGGCGGGCTATCCCCAATGGCAACTGCGGGGTCTGAAGCACTTGCTGGAGTACGGGAAAGTGGCTCGGGGTCTCACTCCCTAGGCTTAGCCAGGCCGTGGCAGCTGGTGATAGCAACCCCAGTCTGGCCCTAGAGAAACTAAATCTGCCGTGGGTCTGCGTGAGGGTAATTCTCACTGCAAGGCTTAAGTTGATTCCCTTAGACGTTAGCCAATCGACGGGCACACTACCCAGGCGAGTGGTGGGCCTCGCAAGAGCACCCTTTACTTTGGTTCCACCGAGATTCGTTGGCTCGGCTTTTTCCTTGACGACCTCCTCACCTTCAAACCCCATATCCACTGCATGGCCATGCATGCCCGTTCCACAGCAACTGCCCTCTGTGTTCTCGGCAATACCCTCCACAGCTTTTCCATTTTTAACTTCCACATCCTCTACAAAACCCTGATCATCCCGGTTCTTACGTACGGCTTCCAATTATGGTTCACCGGCATATGGCAGAAGTCCCATCTCCAACCCCTTATCGTCGCCCAGAACCAAGCCCTTCGCCTCGTGGCCGGTGCTTTTAAGACTTCACCGTCTTCTGGCCTCCATCACCTGCTGGCCATTCTTCCCATCCCCTTTCTTCTTCACCATCTTCTCGTCAACTCCGCCGCTCACCTCTCCAAACTCCCCCTTACTTCCCAGGTCATCACCCGACTTCCTCCGGCGTGGGGCCCTTCTCCCTCCCACGTCCTGGTTCCTGTCAACTGCCTCCGGTCTACCCCGGAGCACCCCGTTTCCATCCTCCACCGCCTTTCCTTCTTAAGCTCCCCCACTTCGGAGCCCCTCTACCCCTATCTTGCCCCACCATGGCGCGCTCCACCCCTTCGCCACCCATGCCTGCATCTTCCGGACCCTCCCCCGACCACTCATGATGTCGCCACCCGGCGTGCCATTTCGTGGTCCCTTGCCCACCACCTCGCCCTTCTCTCCCTCGACCCCTCCAATCTTCTCATCTACACTGACGGGTCTCGTCACCTTGTCCATGGTGCTACCGTTGCCATCTCTGCTTTTGCAATCTACTACCGTGGCCGATTTATGGACCAGGGGCACTTTTACTACTCCCCCACTGGCTCCTCCTTCGATGCCGAAATGTTCGCCCTTGCCAAAGGCTTTCATTGTGCCTCTCTTTTCCGCCTACACCCTATCGCTCGGAACGTGCAGTCCCTCTTTTTTATATCCGACTGTGCCCCAGCCCTTACCACCATCCTTTCCCTCCTCCCCCACCCTGCGCAATCATCATCCACCTTGTTTCGGTCCCTATTGGACCCTTTTCTACAGGCTGCCTCGACCCATCATGCGCACCTTGTCTGGTGCCCTGGGCATATGAAGGTCCCGGGCAACGAATACGTTGACGCTCTCACCCACCTTCTCCCCTGAGGCCGCCCCCTCTTCTACCACACCTACTCCGCCCTCCACCAGGAAGCCCTCACCGCTGCAAGCGACATGTGGGCCCACACCTATGCCACCGATACCCCGCATCACCGCTCCCTCGCTGGCCACGCCCTCCCACACCCCCCCTCCACCACTCTTCTCACCGCCTGGAAGGCCCCCAAATCCCGTGCCCTCCAGAGCCACACTGTCCAGGTCGTCCTTGGTCACGGCCATTTTGGCGCCTATGCTGCCCACTTCCTTCCGGACCTCCCCATCTCGTGCCCCTGTGGTGCCCCCCTCCAAACCCGCAAGCACCTCCTTCTGGAGTGCCCCCTCTTTCACCACGCCCAAAGGCCCCTCCCTGTCGAGGATCGCTCGTTGGCCCAACCCCCCGTGTGGGGCAGCAAACTCGGACTAGGTTGGCTTTTCCCCTTCCTCCGCTGCACTACTGCCTTTACCCATGCCTTCCTTCACGACCCCCTCCTTCCCCCCCTCCACCTGATTGCTTCCACCCCCCTTAGTTACTGCTTCCAGTTTGTGCCGTATTAAATATAAATAAACGAATATAACAAGATAACGTAACGATCACGCAATATCATGCCATAGTGGAGCAGAGCTAACCTTGATCACGTTACTCACACCCGCTTAACTATAAGAAGTATGAACTTTACTATACGATTATATAAAGTATTACCACAGTATGTGTATATAAGGAGGCTGGTTTCTCCTACGAAATATCATCGGTTTATACTGATATCCTTTCACCCTTACTTCTACCACTGCAACTGAGCACCTCACTCAGTACGTTAATAATTTTAAGATGCCGCTACCGCAATCGCCGACCCCAGAACCATCCACCTTGACCAGCTCCCTTCTAAACTCCCTCTACATGCATTCACTATCCTAGTGTACTGCAATCGGATGACCACGTCTTGTATTACTTACTATTGCAGTATACAAATTGAGAATCAAAAAAAAAAAAAATTCCCGTCACATGCCGGGAAATACAGGTTGAGGCTGAATGCCCAGAGCTAACCCGAGGTGAATCCGACCGTGCCTTGCGAGTGTGGCCCTGCCCATTGCCGATACAATTTATTTTATTTTCTACCGGCGCCTGGTAACATGCCCCCTGGGCCCTGGTAAAGAAGCACGTGTGGTCACTCGGGAGTCAAATATCGTTCTCGCACTCACCAAGTAACCACCAGACCCGCCAACTCGCATGGATGGATTGAGGGACAAGCACTTTGAGGACTCGGCAGCGCGCGGCACATCGGTCGGCCCGAAAGGCTCCGTACGCTCAGGCTGTTGGGTTCAGCGCCATCCGCCCCAGCAAGTCGCTACACATCAGATGCGACTATCTTATCATGCAACGCACAACCAAAGCCGGTGAGAAGATCCCGCTCGTCGTCTTGGCTTTTGACCGTCGTCGTTGATCGTTAACTGTCACCCTCCCTCAAGAAAATCGCCAACCTCGCCTAGCATCAGTGTAGCATCCATACCATTATGCTATCCGAAGAGGTTAAACGTCAGATTGGCCAGGTGAGAATGGCAGACTCGCTTCCACCGTAACAAACGATAACGCGTTCTTGCCCGATAGCATTTCGTGTTTGGGTTCCACGGTTACGAACCGAGCGAGGACGTTGTCAGGCTCATCCGCGATTATCATGTCGGGTGCGGACTTCACCCGCCTTGATTCATCATCTTTATCAACTAATAGAGACAATCCAGGAGCATAATAATTTTCAAGAGAAACATTAAAGGTTTGCCGCCATGGTTCTGCTAAGTTGAAGTGTCCGTTACCGACAGCTGCGGTAGATTTCCTTCAGCTGCACAAGTTGATACAAGGGTTACAGCAAATTGCCAAAGATTCCGGACACTCAAGACCTCTGCTCATAGGGATTGATCAAGAAAATGGTATGTATGTACATATTCCGCTATCCGAGGGAGTTAACGACATATTATCAGGTCTCGTATCCGCATTCACTTCATCAAAGAGCGACGTCGGCACTCAATTGTGCGTTTCGGCCCTACTTGTCTCAGCTTTTATTCGAGTTAAAGGTTCTCCTGAAACACCTTAGCCCAGGTGCAATGGCTCTTGGAACATCCGACAACCTGGACCTAGCTCACGAGGTATCAAGCTCGACCGGGCGTGAATTACGTCTTGCGGGAATCAATTGGATTTACAGCCCCGTCGCCGATGTTAATTCTGACCCAAGGAATCCTGTCATAGGTTCTCTACTTACTATGTGTTTAATGACGGTATCTGATGCATGACTTCTCGTTCTTCAGGAGTCCGTTCGTTTGGCGAAGGTGATTTTCGTTTCATATTTTACCACATTTGCTTATCTATTTCTAATCATGAAATTGGGACTTGCAGATGCCCAAGTCGCCTCGAAATTTGTCTGCACCGTAGCCAGCGGTCTCTCTTCTGCTGGTGTCGCCGCGACGGCAAAGCATTTCCCGGGGCACGGCGACACGCACGTCGATTCGCACATTGCGCTTCCCGTCATCACGAAGGATATGCGTGCACTAGAACAGACGGAACTCGTGCCATTTCGCGCGGTTATTGCTGCCGGAATCGATAGCATTATGACAGGTCATATGGCGCTGCCGCCACTCATTGCAGCGCTTGGTGCCGACACAGACCTGAATATGCCCGCGTCGCTCTCTAAAGGCGTCACTACGTCCCTCCTGCGCAACTCTCTCGGGTACAATGGTGTTGTTGTCACCGATTGTCTCGAGATGAATGCTATATCTGAAGGCTACGGATGTGGTCATGGTGCAGTCCTAGCGCTTCAAGCAGGTGCGGATGTTGTAATGATTTGTCATCGTATCGAGCGCCAGCTTGCTGCACTCGAGGCCACGTACGAAGCTATTGGGAAGGGTGGGCTCAGTGCATCCACTTTGGATGCGAGCGCTGCACGCGTGCGTTCCTTAAAGGACAAGGTCGTCGGGAACTGGGTGGGAGTGCTCGGCACGCCGCTTGATACCGCAACACTGCTCTCCGTAAAGCAAGAGAGTGCGCGTGTTAGCAGACGCGCCTACGCTGCAACTACAAAATGGATAACGACAACGACAGCACGGATTTCTCCACACGAAGATGTGCTTGTGCTCACTCCGCAGATCCAGAGTATCAACGTAGCAGTGGACGATCCAGAGGAGATGCAGCGTACACAAGACGGTGCTGTTCGCAATACTGCAGGACCGTCGTATATAGCGTTTGCAACGGCCGTGGCCCGGCGTGCACCGTTTTCCACGCACATCGTTTACTCGCCCTCGGACGCGGACAATGCAGAAGGTCTTTCCGAAAAGCTGAAGAAGTCTATCCTATCAGCTCACACTGTAGTATTCACGACACGAAACGCACACCAAAGCTCCAGTATCTGGCAGATGGACATCCTCAAGAGCGTCATGAAGGTCATCGGTGGCGTGCCCAGGGAGGGAAAGGACAAATCACTAAAGGTTATCGTTGTCGCTAGTTGTGCTCCTTACGATCTCCAGTTGCTAGGCACAAATGATTCGACCAGAGATCTTCCGTGCTTATGCTCCTTTGAGTTTACGAAGCCAGCTCTAGAGGAGGCGGCATCGAAGCTTTACGGCGAAACTCTGGCTCTTTAAAAACCTGTCAGGCGTACGATGTAGTATGGGGTCAGATTTCGTATTCTTCTCAAGCTGTGTTCTTATTGATGACGTACGGTACTTGTTTTTAAGAAGTATAATAGGAACTGTATTCTCCTTCTCTCGACCACCTTCTCAATGACAATGATCATAGCCAGCCGAGCTTAGTTGTTCCACCACCACTCTCTCGCATCCAGAACCAACTTTATTACTGTTTCTGTTCCTCCCGAGTCAATACTTAGCTGAAACTATACTAGGATTTTAAGACGCAGAGTGATGAGATCAAATCATCGCAAGTTACATATTTTTATTAGTAAGAGTACAATGGGAGAAATCGTTCCAAACCACGATATTTGTTAATTCCTACTACTAGCAAATGGACAGGTGAGCAGATACGTCGCCTCTGAATCCGATGATGAGCGAAATACTACGTAATATCCCTTCACATATGATCTATGCCATGGATTGTATTACCATCAAGGAGATTGGAGGCCCAAGACGAAGAGGATTCGTCACTTTGTACGCGCCTAGACACGCCAAACAATTGCAAGAATAGGCGAGAAGAGACCGTTGTGACTACCGTCCCAGATAACCTGTAAAAGAAAGTCATTTACGCGTCGTCGTATCCAACATGTCAGTTAAGAGACTAAGATACGAACATCACTCCGATAAAGAACAGACTCGGCTGGATTGATAAGTTGTCAGAAAATAGCGGAGAACTCGGATGATAAAAGAGTAACGGCGTACGGGCGCGAAAGACATGAAGATGACATTGATTGCTCGCATGACTGACAATATATATGACTCGTAAGTCCTTGGACTTTCCTATTTGTGCCATACGTACCAACCGTAGTCTGTAGATACAATTTGCATCAAAAACCAGACTAAAATATACACTGCTGTCATAAAATGCAGCTAGACTTACAATAAAGAAAACCATTCCATCATTGTATAATATACTCAGCAATCGCTGACTCTCGAGACGCGGACGCGAGAGGCCGTTCAGTAGGAAGAGAACGAAAACAAAGATGTCAAAAGTGATCTTCGGATACAGTCCTATCAGCTCAACGGGGATGCCACCGCTTATTGCGCTACGTCGTACCGTTATTATCCATGGAGCGAGATCTAGATGTGGTGTTACGTTCGCGGTGCAAGTACGAATACTACCCAAATCGACAAAAAGAATACGATCTTTAGGGTCGGATTAGTTATAAGTGATGAAGTTGTTTGTAACGGCATGTACCTTTCATAGACGATATTACTGCATAACCAAAGGCTTGCGTAAGTACCGCGAATATTGAAAAACTACCACACATTATGCATTTTTCGCGTCGGTCGAATCCCCAAAGGGTGTAGAGACGATAAAAGACAATACCTGTTTTGTTATTTAGGATGAATGTTTTTAGTGGCGTGAAGGTTTAGTCTGTTACTACAAACCAGATCCTATTATCTCAACCAGTATATCCAGACATAGAGCAGTCGAAACTGTTGCGACACATCTAGAGAAATGGCCAGCGATTAAACCGAGGTCTGGCACGCTAGTGTTGCACCGTTTACGTACTACAAGTTCATTAGTGGCTGGGTGGCGGGCGTTTACTATTGAGTTCATTGAATAAACATACCTTATTTTCAGTCAGGTCAAAAGACGGCGTCAAAGCTTCAATAGTAGTCAGCACAACTGCCAAAGTAGGCTATACGCCGGGGTAGAGCAGCGAAGTCCTAACCAAAGAGGAAATTTGAAGAAATCGCCAGCATTGTATATCGTACCAGAAGATACAGAATCTTTGCGAGCAAAGTTGATATATGGCAGTCTGTGTTCCCCCGAATTCCTTTCCCTGGCGAATCCAACAGCCGGAAAAGAGGCATCCACACATATTTTATCTCATCTGAAAGCGTAAGGAGTGTATCGTATGCAAGAAGGGAAAGGCCTGATACTGTGTAAAGAACCCACTGAGTTCGCACCCAAAGCAAGATACGTTTAATAACAGGGATGCTTACCGGTTACATATCTGACGGCGTAGAGGTTAGAAACCTGCGAGAGTGGAGACTCAGTCTCATTTGGTACGAGCGACATTAGTGAGCCTAGGTAGATATTCGCGAGACCGTAAGGGCAAGCGACCAAGGGGGAAAGTGCGTTTAGTGTAACAGCGACTGGAGTGGATGGCGGGGCCTCCTAGTAAATAAATAAGATGAGATAGATCAAGACAAATGCTCCACGAGGGCTTATAGACGAACAGATAATCAATCAATGAGGAAAGATGCCACTCGCACATTCGAGCGGAACATTCGAGTGTGATGATGGATGATGGTGGAGTGGAGGGTCGGCCACCACTACCTGTATATTAAATCCAGAAAGTATTGCGGAAGAGGGATATCAATGTGAATGAATTTCAAAGATGGAGATCGCAACAGCCTCTCTGGGACCCTGACACGGCGAGTAGTTGAGTCGCAATTATAGTTACCGTCAGATAGCTGGGTTGATTGTATTTATTTTGCTTGTGATTATGGACCATAATGGGTGCCTTGAGGAGATAGAGAAGATACGGGAGATTTCACCGTTGATACAAACATACTACATAGTATGCACAGGCGATGATGGCAGGGCCCGGAAGCGGCGCGGACTCCCGGGTAGGAAAGCATGTGTCATCATATTACGTCAGTCCCGATTTACCTTTCTATTCTGGGCATTTGCTCTTGACGTCGAGCACGCCCTCCGCCCCTTAACCTCTTTGTTTTTCCTCAGCCTCACTCACGATGTCCTCCAATTTACCTATTAACACTGCCAACATGGCAGCACCGACACCGCAGAATACGCCGCTCACACATGCACCAATCTCGTCTGGTCTCGCGCGTCCAGGAGTACCTGACATTCAGGAGGATGCTGCCGAGGTCGATGCGGATGAAGTCGTAGCCGCACTGCAATCCGGTGCTGCACAGAACATGCTCGCAGGAATTGTGCAGAATCGCTTGAACACACTTATTGGCAAGAGCTCAGGGTACATAGAGTCCTTGCCAGTCGAGGTCAAGCGCTCGCTCGCCGCTTTGCAGGGTGTTCAGCTCAAGCAGGTTGACCTGCTAAAGGAGTTTAAGCGTGAGGTCTGGGAGCTCGAGAAGAAGGTAGGCTGCGCTATAAGTCTACGATCGATGTGATTTTAGAGATTAAACGCGATCTCAGTATCTGGACCTTGCGAAGCCGCTCTATGAACGACGCACTGCGATAATCTCCGGTGCTGCTGCGCCCACGGCAGAGGAAATCGAGGCTGGGGAAGCGGAAGCGACTAAGGATGACGATGAGTACACACCGCTGCCCAAGGACTCCAATGCTACTGCGCCGATCGAGAGCTTCTGGCTTACCGCACTCCGCAATCACCTCGGGATCAGCGAACTCATAAACGACCGGGACGCTGACGCACTCGAACATTTATCTGATATCCAAATCTCATATCTACTGCCCAATGAGGACCGTCCTGGCTTCAAGCTTATTTTCTACTTCTCACCAAATGATTTCTTCGAGGATACTGTACTCGAGAAGACTTACCTCTACCGCTCAGAGATCGACTGGTCAGGTGACTATATCTATGAGCGCTCGATCGGTACGAAAATAAAGTGGAAAGAGGATAAGGACCTCACTAAGGAAGTCGAAGTTAAAAAGCAACGCAATAAGAGTGGGTACTATCATCTTGTATTTCCCCTTACAGTCTAAACCCGGAATTTAGACACCAATCGTACCCGACTTGTCCGTAAAGCACGTCCCGTGGATTCATTTTTCAACTTCTTTAACCCCCCTGAGCCACCCTCCCCGGAAGCGGTTGAAGCCGAGGAGATCGACGAAGAAGAGCTCGAAGAGCTCGAGAGTCGCTTGGCTCTCGACTACCAGATTGGCGAAGATTTCAAGGATAGGGTACGTACCTTCGCACAACTTGCAAATATAGCCTAATGTGCTTCCAGATCATCCCACGTGCGATCGATTACTTTACTGGTAAAGCTTTGCAATGGGAAGCAGAGGACTGGGAAGACGACTCTGATGATGACTACGACGAAGACGGTGCTGTTGACGAGGAGGACGACGAAGAAGAGGACGTATGTATGTCCATTTCTCGTCATGATATTGTTCGCCTTAACTAAGCTCGAACCTGTTCAGGATTCCGAGGATGCTGCACCGGGACGAGGTGGGCCTCCGAAGAGAGCGGCACAGGGCTTGAATCCGGATGAGTGTAAGCAGCAGTAATCTTGAATCGAAACGTATATCGTCCATTGTATTGCAATAAAACAAAATCTTGGCAATTGGCCACTGTTGCCCTTGGTCGCCACATATGGGCTAAATATTTGCGGTATATTAACGCGTTGCCCCAGGTGTAGTAATTACAGACGCAGGAATAATGAATTTGGTGATTTGTACAGTTAGCTTAGCGTTCATAGTGTCCTAAACCTTTTGCTCCACAATTGTATAACGGAAACTGAAGCACTCTTAGGACAAAAGTTTAGTGCACTTCAGAAGGGTCTCGCATTTTGCGCCATGAAGGCACATGTAAGTAGCAGGATGAACTTCTTACTACCTGAATTTCGGGGCAAAAATGAAACTCTTTGACTTCGCCCGATTGTACTGTTGTTTATTCAAAAGAACACCTCTTCCGCACCCCTGGCCATTGCCCACTACTCTTATGTGCATCCCATTCTTCTCTCGTATCCCGTCCTTGCATGCTTGTGCTGTTGTCAATTCAGCGGGCTCCGGTAAACGCTAAGATGGTCTATCGTTTTTCCATCAAAACTGAGGAAGACCAGTGAGGAGTTTCCTTACTAGTGGTCCTAACGCCCCCCCGGGCCCTCAGGCTATTCTCCGCGTCACTTTAAAATTCACCCTAAGTTTCAAGACTAACGACTGGGCATTGTAGCATGTCTAAGACACTGCATCGGTTGAAAAACACATTTCCACATTTCGCTGCTAACTGGAGACGTACCCTATTCGTATACAAGAATTACCTGATGATCTGTCGCCATGAATATTTGCGCAGGATTAAAACAAAACGCAGGAGAAAGTGCACACGGGTGCAAGAGCTTGACCGAGAATAGAGGGAGTTCAGAAACATAAAAGGAGCAAGCCCAACAATACGGGAAGACAGTAGCAGGATGTAATCAGACAGCGACGTGGAAGATGGAGACAAAATGATGGTGAAAGGAAGCGGAGATGGTGGTACAGCAATACCTGATTACTAATAACATGCAGTCTTAGAAATGATCAAAAAATTAGAGGACAGTATGAGAAAATACAGTAGAGTCGCTGGGTTTATACAGCCAAATTTTCAAAAAAAAGGAAGGAAAAAAGAGTTGAGGGCACAAAGTCAGGATGTACCATGGACTAAACAAAATAATTCACGCATCCGGAGACACTAGTGCAAGATTGACTTACAAGTCACATAAGCCGCGATTGTTGAAGGTTCTGTCTCAGAATAAGATCGCGCACTGTCGGCGAAAGTACATTTAGTGAGCTTCGGATAGTCGGAACAATCTCCAGCCAAGCTCGCAGACAACGCTCACCGCTTGAAATAATGATAGATGTTTTGTGCTTGTCTGTAACAGACGTGAGATGGACTAATGAATAGTTCATGATATGACGATTCGGTGAAAGAAATCAGACGGTTGAAGCGACCTTGGGTGATTAAGCGGACGCACCGAAGAGCTCGCGTGAGCGATTAGGAGTGTGCGAAAGATGAAGAGCTCTAAACTTGTTCTTAAAATCTGTGCAGTCATAATAATCATTAACGTCTACCATCGTCGGAATCAGGTCTTATCCAGACTCACAGCTCGACACCGATTCATAGTCATTTGGCCTGTCCCGGTAGCTGACCATGTGATACACAAGTGATACGCCTGCTTCAAGCTTTGCTTTGAGCAAGTCACACTTGTTCAGAAAGAGAACAATGTTCACGTCCGCGAGAAGTTTATTTGACACCACGGAACGCCAAAGTAACATTGAATCTTCAAGTCGGTTCACACGTTGATCTTCTGCGAGTGTCTGATCGAATGCTGATATGGGCGCGAGAAAGATGATAGCATTGACTGCAAACCAATAAGCGGGAGCAATTGCGCATATCGTTGAAACACCCACCATCTTCAAAATAGGGCGCCCATGCTTGCCGCTGATGCCTCGCTCCTCCGACATCGTATATTCGCCACTCAACGCCGGTATTGCCACCCTGAGGACCCCCTTTAATAATGAACGAGTGCTCGACGACACCAAGTGTCTTCAAACGCGCGCGTAGTACGTCGTCGTCCGTCGGGATGTACTTTAACGCGGTGATGCGCTCGACGTCATTCAAGTAGAAGCCCGCGCTCTCCTCCATACGTACACGGCGCCGTTTAAGCACGGACAGCACAGTCGGATCGCGCCAAAGAGCACGCATGCCAAACTCACCCGCGGCACATGCATGCAGTACGTGTACAGGATCACGCGGGTCCTCCCACCAGCCGCGCAGCTCGCCCGTGTGTACGCTCTTCGGTTGCGAGACGCTTCTGAATGAGAACGACTTCTTCCAGTTCGACGTTGGACGCAGTGCGAGCTCGCCGCTTCGGGTGTTCGGGCTTGCACTGCCGATCGCTGACGATGGCATTGGGAGCGAAATATGATCCGGAAGCGCACTCATAGGCGACAGTTCGGGAGCCGGGGTACCGTCGTCTTCGTCCGGAAATGCAAGCTGTCGGATGAGTCGCTGCTCGAGCGCGAGCAATGGGGAAAGGCGCTGCGCGTATCGTCTAAATCGTACAGAAGACTCGCGGGAATGGCCCCCCGGTGGCGGGCCATCTACATGGAGGAAGGAGTCAATATCATCGCCGTCGTGGGAAACTGGATGGGCCGATGAGGTCGTTGACAGCGGTGACGACTCGGATGGCAAAAGTGCGTCAAGGATACGACGGACAGAGCGAATGAGGTTGAGGTAGATGACAGCGCGCCAGGCAATGCGTTCAGCATGGAAAGCTGCAGGCGTGTGCAACAGCTGGAACTCTGTTCGAAAACTTAGCTTGCTATACGTCGAAGGAAAGAATGCACGCACGCTTCAATGTTGTGCTCTTTCCACTCTCGCTCTGACCGAGCAGTAGTACTTTGATGCCATTCTTCTGGCGCTTGAGCTCTGCCTTGTCGAGGCGAATCTGCTCATCTATATCATCGCTAATCTTCTTCGCGGCCTGCTCCTTACGAATGCGCGAATCGCGCTCTACGGGCGACTCGTCGTCGGGCGGGAGGAGAGCCCGAGCGAGAGGGTCGGAGAGGGAACGTGAGCGCGTGTGGGCGGTGAACCTCGGGCGCATCGCAGGCGCACGGCCTTTATACAGTCTCCAGCACGGTCTCTACCGCGAACAGCCTTGTTCGTCGCCGCAGGGGAGCCAACTCGCGGGGGACAGGTAGTGGATGAAGACGAGAAGCACCAGGATTCCGAAAAGGAAGGTCACGGTGAGCATATTCTTCCGTCACATGCCAATAAAAACAAATCCTTCCAGATTCATGCACGCACTGGCAGTGCAGTATACTACTAATGTACAGCAATAAAATGCTGGCTAGCTAGTGGTCGCATCAATGCATTAATACGAATGCCAAGGTCCTGGAAAAACTGCAATGATTGTTTGCCCGGCAGGGACTCCAAAAATCCGTACTGAGAATTTCGCAAGAGACTATACAAACACGTTTTTCGAGTGTACGAGACCCGGGTTTGTTTTGTTGTCACGAAGACAAAACGCAGAGTGCACCGAAGGAAGAAAGGAATAAATGCAAGAAACGATCTCTCATAGTCCTCCGGCACTTGAACTCTAGAAAAGCCGACGGATGAGAATAGCCTAAGGGTAGCAATATGTTGTGCTCACTTAAATCAAGGTGCCAGACTACATATTGATTCGATTGACCGCCCCCCAGCAGGACAAGTCCAAGCGAAACGAGACAGGGCCGGAGTAGTGCCTACGTGAGCTAGGATTCTGTAATTCATTAGGAAAAAACTTGTAGCTCCGTCTCCGCAATCCTGGTTTTCGCCATACATTATTCTTGCATTATCCATGCGAAGCATCCAACAGAGTGCCTTTTGCGCAATGCAAAACGGTCGGAATCGATCTCGATGGTCTTTGCCTTGAACGGAGTCCGGACTCCGGACGCGCTGTGAAGGACCGTACGCGAACGACCCTGCATCGGCGAATGCCTAAATCATGCGATCACGTCATGCGGTGCAGGCGGGCTAGATAGCAAAGTAAGTGGTAATAAGGCTGACGCAATACGGAAATGATGGTGAATACCAACCGCACCGTAGTTGCGTACCTACAGAACGAGGGAACGGCAGCGACATGTACACAAGTGAAAACAGGCTTGGTAAAGGAGCATATGGTGCGGGTGATTCCACGACTTCTTTGTGGTTCCTTGACTTTCTCCGCATCAGCTTCCCGAAGGAATATACTAACAAGCCCATCTTAGTTGAAAGAACACGGGAATGACAACAAGCAGCGCCGACAGCGGAATAAACCCTCGCTGTCCTGAGTCCTACCCTTGTGCATGTGGGTGTCGGCTTATCTAAGTGTGCGTCGCACTTCCTGCTCGACAACAATATTTTTCATATTGCCAGTGGCTTCATCAAGGGGTAAAGCCAGGAACGTTCCTGGATAGACATCGATCGTCGTCTGAAACTGACGTTGGTGAGAGAAAATAAGCGCTATGACAATCGTGGTGCTGTTGCGAGCAGTATCTTTCAGTGGCGGTCGATACTTATTTGTGGGATCGTGTCCGCCTGATAACCAGACAGGAGACAGATGAAACGAGTGCTTGAACGAGATGCATACCAAGTGTATCAACGGAAGCAATGAGAAAACGACCGACAATCCACTTCCCCCGAAAACATCGGATCACTGGTCACCTGAATTGAAGAGCCGGAGACAGTTTACGCCGCCAGTTCCCTAAGGTCTCACTTTTGCGTGTCAACAGGACCTTGATGATGAGCGAAGAGCCAGCGGGACTGGGTCATTTGTCGCCGGCGGTTGGCCCCCAGTCTGGAGCTATGCCGCCCCTAAAGCAGAATCTCCAGCCGCCGCGGCCGACTCCCAGGGCACCGCCCATAACTTCTAGACTGCCCAGAAGAGATGGCCTTGTCGGTTTTCAAACATAACAAGTCGATCCGTACAGAAATCACTTCTTTCCAAGTCTCGTGTTGCAACATGGGCGTTGTTCGCGGCGCTGGCCGTTTCTTTCGTGCTGGCTTTCACTCACAGTTTTGGACTCTAGGATCTCTTGGTTACCGACATCTGCCGCCTGCTATAGGGCTTGTGGGCTTCCTCAAAAATTCTCTGTATTAATATTGATGGCAGCTTTCTCAGCCCCTGTTAAGTAAGTCGGTCCAGGTTTACGTGCCATGCTGTGCTCCGGCGTGCACCGGCGCGCTCGTTGCAACTATTCTGGATTCGGCGCCCGCTTATCTGAAGCGTAAAGTACGCGTTTTTTTATGTTGTCGAGAAAATATACTGGATTTTCTGGACATATGTATGTCCGCAAAGCTTCTCAAGGGCAAACCATACACTAGCTTGCATCTGAATCTTTTGGACCATTGTGCTTCTACAAATTATGATGGCCAGTAGTGCTTTGCCCACGACCTTTGCTTCGTAAATCATTTTTCTAAACTTAGCTTGCAAAAGAAGATCACAAGTTTGGCACGCCGCACTGGACTAAGGGATACAAAACGAGGCTGCTGTTCCGCAATTGACTACTCCTGCCATCATCCGCTCATCTGCGCCCTCTGGTCCAAGGACGCAGCCCAGCCGATAGCGCTAAAGCGATACCATTTCACTTGTGCTTACGGCTGTTCACTCGTCGCCATGAGTTCCGAAGCTGCATCTCCGGCCTTGAATCTGGATAATACAGTGTGTTGACTCGGATTGCAATTCACACGTAACTGATTACCCTGACGCCCGATCCTTTGACCAGTATGGCGTCCTCTTTATCGCCTGCATGTACGTATTTCATCATAAATTTCATACCTTGAAAAAGTCCTAATATATTTTCCGTAGTTTTATGATGGCGTAAGATTCCATCCATTCGTTTGGCATCAATATCTTCTGAAACGTTTTCCGAACCCTAGGTTATGGGGAGCAGGAACTGTCCAACTTTATTATTACCATAACGTACGACCCTCGTCTATCTTCCGCTGGATCTGGGCTCATCTTCAGGGCAGAGATTTGCAAAAATCGACGAATGGTGGAAGAAGCTCGCCGTGTTTACTATTTGGGCGCTCGTTTCTGCACATCAGGGATGCATATTAAAGCCTCTGTACATTAACTTTGCGAAGAATTTCGCAAATCCCGTTGCTCTTACGCGTCTCAATAGGCAAGTCCGTACGATAAGCATTAGTTTGTCGTGCTTATACCTTCCCTCAGCGCATCGACCGAAACAGTTGTTCTGGCAGCCTTTGCAAACGCGCTTGTACAAGCCCTCTTCGTCACGCGGATATGGCAACGTGGGTCTTCCAGCTAAACCTTTTTTCATCCTCTAAAACTCTAGCAGTGAGCAAAAAGAACTACATTTTGACTGGCTCGGTTTCCGGCCTTGTCGTCGCCCAGTTCGTGGCAACGATGGTATACTTCGGCAAAAAACGCAGCTTTTCAGAAGACACCCAGATCTCGAGCGGTGTGGGTGCCGAGCATGCCGCAACTGCACTACTTATGGTCACGAATATGGTTGTCGCCGCTGTACTCGTTTTCCTCGTGCACTCCACTCGCTCCGGATTCAGACGCACGGATACGACTATCAGTCGTCTGGTCGTCTACATCGTCAACACAGGTCTAATCACTGGATTGTGTGGGCTCGCTGCGCTAATCACCGCCTTTGCTCTCCCCAACACGACCGTTTACGTATTCTTCCTCTTCATCGTTCCTGAGTGTACGTCTTCTCTTGGTCTTTGGCACGCAATTTCACTTTACTTACATCCTCGCCGTACAGTGTACATGAACTGTTTACTGGCTTCGTGCGTCATGTTCCCCGTTCCTACTTTTGTGAACACGATTAATCCGGGTCTGTGTTTATGTAGGCTAAATTCACGCGAGTACCTTCGTTCATCGCCCGAAAGGTCGAACGAATACAGCATGAGTTCCACAGCGAATAGTCGGCGCGGCCACCCTTCTCAATTATCGTCAGGCATGCACAAGGTTAGAAACTATTATAGTGGGCTGGGCGTTGTGCTAACCTCCGCTTTATCCGGGTAGCCCTCCCGTCCTCCCCACATCGTGGACATAAGAATTGAAACGGAGACTGTGGCAGACGACGAGGTGAATATCAGCCCTAATAATTATGCAATAGATTCTAACTCGAATTTTTTTTAGGGCCTCAAAAGAATGCCATCTGTGTCAGGCAGTGAAGAGCCTGCCAGTGTACGGAGAGGCGAGGGGGTTTGATCTCGGGTGTGCGCCTGCATGGCGCCAAAGATAAAGAGGGCCAAACGGTGTGCGTATCTGCACCCATTCATTAACCCGCTGTTACTGATTAAGCTTGTTATCCAGAGCAGCCTTAAGGAACTCGAATGGGCATAACTGACTTTGGCGTGAGCTCCTTATCTGGCTCCATGGAAGGTTTCGTTTTTTGTATATTGCGTGACCGAATGTCGGGTGGTATTTACTGTTCTCGGATCATGATTTATTGTTGAGCCTCATTTATTTACGAACGGATGTATGTCATGTACTAATAGTTTCCGTCTTTTGAGACGGCCTTCGAATCTTTACGAAACGCCGGTTCGGATATCCCCTAATCCCCAGGATAAATTAAATGATCATAGCTCGAGACCCATCCATTTGGTAACATGGACAACTCCGCTGTTTCTGGGGTGAGCTCAATTCGAAGCGGATGCATGTTTATGCATAGTCGAAAGGGAAGAAAGGTCCCCACGTAACCGTCGACAGCAATGAGTCTGCAGCCTCCCGTTAGCAAGTTTAGCCTCTGAGCATACAACAACGGCTCTGCGTCTTGTCCATTAGTCGGGTTTTACGGCGTACATGCACCTTTCCAAGCACTATGCCTCTCATATTATCCGACATCGTAAGGTAAGGGCGGCGGACGCACGACCGACTCCGCCATGAGTACATCTAGTGGCGCACGGCCGTTCTGGTGTTTAATCGCCCTTGTAAAGTGGGATGCTCTGGACCAAAGGCCGTTGCGAAGAAACCACAGTGAAGAGCAGCAATCCGTGTTTTTGGTGTAAGGTCGTGGTAAGCAAGAGAAACGCTCAGTTTCTTTGAAGACTTTGAGGTGACGGCCCGCGGGCCGACGGGTCCGTGTTGAAGACACGTGATTTTTTTTTTTTTTGATTCTCAATTTGTATACCGCTATAGTACAAGTACAAGATGCGGTCACCCGATCAAAGTAATTCTAGGGTAATAAATGCATGTGGAGGGAGGTTAGAAGGGAGCTGGTCATGGTGGATGGTTCTGGGGATGGCGATTGCAGTGGCAGCACGAACAGGGAGTGGTATCTAAGGGGGGTGGAAACGGTCGGGAGGAGGAGGGGGGAGGAGGGGGTTGTGCAGAAAGGCATGCGTAAAGGCAGTAGAGCGGCGGAGGAACCAAAGTAAAGGGTTCTCTTGCGAGGCCCACCGCTCGCCTGGATAGTGTGCCCGTCGATCGGCTAATGTCTAAGGGAATCAACTTAAGCCTTGCAGTGAGAATTACCCTCACGCAGACCC
>JAKOPK010000423.1:0-22479 GCA_024195185.1 Coniferiporia weirii
AACGGCGCCTGAAAGCGTGCCGACAAGAAACGACATGGCGGCGTTGGACGAAGGTGTGACATGTCTAAAAGGGTAACTATCGGGGAGGTGTGCGTGACATCTCTGCAAAAGGATATCCTCCTGCCTAAAGCGTCATTAAAAAAAGAATTAGAAAAACTCACGAACGTAACACACGATCAAAGCAGTAAAGGCAGCCCAACTGCTCAGAAAACTTCAAACTTTTTGAATTTTTGATTATGGTTTCTAGTTTTCTCCCTTTGGTAGAGCTCTGCGATAACTTCAAACTCTCTACAAGTCGCGCCGACCTCGTCCCGTTTTGTCTGTCTGCCGACCCACACTCAGCTGTCGGTTTGCTCTGGCCTGAGGTCGTACAGGCTCTTCGGGATGACAACGAGCTCTCCAACAAAGAAAATAAACCGCCATCTTGGGTGCTCGTCTTCCGTCACCATGGCGACTCAGAGACCGGGCCCGAATCTCGAGTCTCTTTTGTCCATTTCGCGCCGCATGTTAACACCCCATCCGCCCGCTCTGCGGCCCTTGCGGCAGCATGCGCCCGCTGGCGCGACACTGGCCTGTTTTCATCCGTTATCGGCGGCCATATGTGGCGCAACGAACTGTATCCTGTTTATAGCAACCCTTTTGGTTCACAGACGCCCGAAACGACAGAGTTCGAAGTTGAGCGCGCAGCGTCGTCGCTATTTGGCATAGTTACGTACGGAGTGCACTTGACTATCTATAAGCCTCCTAATCCCAACTCGGGTGAGGAGACGATGATATGGGTCCCGACACGCTCAAAAACTAAGCAAACGTATGTGTCACTTTATTCTTCTAGCTAAATTGCAATTAACTACTTTTTTTCAGCTGGCCCGGTTATCTCGATAACACAGTCGCGGGGGGAATCCCATCTGGGATGTCTCCGTTTGAGTCACTTGTTAAAGAATCCATGGAAGAGGCGAGCATTGCTGAGAACGTCGTCCGCAAGCACACGCGCTCTGTTGGTGCAGTTAGCTACTTCTTCCAGTACGTGCACATTCGATCATATTGGGTCAAGCGTAACTTAAGATCTTCAATCTCTATATTATCAAGGAAGAATGGGCGATGGCTTCAGCCCGAAGTTGAGTAAGTATTGAGTTCCCGAAGAATGCACGGTTATCACCTCTAATGTGGTGTTCGATTTTGAAAGATACGTCTACGAGCTGAAGGTTCCGTCAGGAGTTACCGCAGAAGAACTCGAATCTTTTCGTCCGAAGCCACTGGACGACGAAGTCGAGTCATTTGAGGTGCATCTCCAGTCCTGAATTCTATTCTTCGAAGATCTTCTCCCTCAATTGGCACTTACTTTCGTTGAACTTGGTGAACAGCTCCTTCCGCTTAGCGAGATTATATCGCGCATGCACAAGAAGCTCTTTAAACCGAACTGTGCAATAGGTACGTGCATATATTTCACCTTTTCCCTTTACGTGCGCGATCGCGCTGATTCCCTCTCGTCTATCGCATTGACTAACCGTCTGCCTCAGTCCTCATCGACTTCCTTATTCGCCATGGACACGTCACGCCAGATAACGATCTCAACTTCCTCGAGATCGTTACACGGCTACACGGCCGGTTCGATTTTGAGAAGTGGTGATCATACCACTAATAATATATGCAGAAGGATCTGGAAAATTTTCCAGCTTCCATCCGAGATGGAACAGAACTTGGGCCATGATTTAACTCAGATATCATAGGGAACAAGGAAGGATAAGAAGAAAGCCGCATGCTTGACTGAATCGCGGCTTTACTGATGTAACTTGAAATGAATGATGACACAAATATAGATCATCTGTATATGGACCTACTCGGTTTATCGCGCTTAGCAACCTCATACACGGAAAGGGCATTTGCAACTACGAGGGGGCCTTTAATATCCCCAACATTTCCCGGATAATTTTTAACGCGGCTGATGAACATTCAAGTTGACGAAAACTATATATGGGCAATTCCTAGTGGACACGAATTGATGCGTATGTACGTTACGATCAGAAACCGCTCTTGGAAGTGATTGCCCCGGTATACACGTAAGTAGCAAATATACAGAAAAATCATCGCAAAATTGATAGAAGTCCCTCGGAGATCATGATGTCCACCAACACAGGCCTTCTTCACGCAATGTTGATTGTCACGTTGACGATCTCAGTGTTTAAGAAGGGCCCAGCCTGCGACGTTACGCGTGCCTAGAGTCAACACGAAACTTTCTAAATCGGAACCTGAAGCAGTTTGCTCACCCCGACCAAATTTGCGTGCGCGATGCTAAGCACAGCAGGGCCCGGGAGAAAACTGCTAGGGATCGCGATGGAGAAGTTCTGGTAGGGCTGGCCTTCGTCACCCGCACCGCGCTCGGGAACGAACGGCCCTGTGTACAGAATGCTTCCAAGCTGTTCACTCGCGTCCTCGCAGGGAATTTCGTTGCAATGGTGAAGCGCGATGCCGATACCAATTTCCGTGGACCCAGTCAGAGAGTCCTGTGCAGAAATATAGTGAGGAATGTTGGAGCCTTGCGGCAAGTCGAGTTCAAAAAAACAGTGGCAGAAGCTAAGACGTACGAATTTGACAACCGAGACAGTGATGTTCTGCCCAGGTGTGAGTGACTGGTTCATGGATGGATCGAAGATCGAGACGCGCTGAGCAAGAGTCGCAGCGGCGAAAAGGAAACACACAAAAATCAACTCCATTTCAGAATCTGTACCGTGGTGTAGTCGCTTGAAGTTGTTGTGGATGAAAAAGTGAAGTTCGTCTGGCAGAGAAACTCCAGATCGACTCTTCAAATAGTCCGTAGAGTCGGTTACTTAGCGGTAATCAGGGAGATGGGAACGAAGCCGCATGCTACAGACGTGATAATGACAGGATCATTCGTACACCGCGTCGAAGCAAGCCGGCAAATAGGTCCCATTAGGTAAAGCTCTGGCCTCGTCTGGATTATAGCGAGGGCGGAAGAAGATACCAACAACTCGCATCTATCTGATCATGCGAAAACCATCTTCAAATTCATACGTTTAGCCTCATCTCAAGAGTAGACTAAGATATCTTCGAATTTCCCTGATTTTGCTGAGATGCTGGTCTTGGAGCCGATACAATCATAACCAAGAGGCGGCGCTTGTTGATTGCCAAAGGCGCCGATCATCTGTAAGCTACACACGTGTTATTCAGAAGCACCAAACTAGGTTGCTAGTTTCTCGCAAGCCCTTCTCGAAGTCTGGACCACAAGTACGAGTTAAAGCTGTAGCGCCCTATTATTTTCTAGCTCAACTCTGGTTTTTGGGGTTGTGCGGACAACCGTATTTCCAGGCACTTGTACGCGCTTCTGCAAGATCTAATTAAGCATCATATTGAACATTAACCTCCACTTTACACAGTATTCAAGCATATTCATAAAACCAGTGGACAGCATAAGGATTATATAACTCGCCAACGAACGATCCTCGTTTAAAATAATGCGAAATTTAATCCCACTGCACTCTGCGATCCCATTATTATGTTTCCATCAGTTGAAGTTCCAGGAACCGCTGAGGACGCCGACGCTCAGGTCCGCGAAATACTCGAAGAGGCCTTCAGTGAGGTCAAGGCCTCCGTACGGGCAGCCCGGGCACTAATTCACATGTCAATATCGCACATTTATAGAATATATTCATTACTTACTTCGTCAACGATCTGCGCAGTGGTTGTCTTGCCTTCGGCAGAGATGGTGATAGAATCGTAGCAGTATCCTCCGGAGCCGTATTGCTGTAATTAAGTTTAGAACGAAGCACTAAAGTATTGTTTCCGAAGTTAGCTTACAGCACCGTTCAGCGCAACGACCTGCAAGAAGGGATTAAATAGGACTAGGAATCCGAATAAAGCTCAACCGAATATGAACTTACAAAGTCGCTGTTGGAGTATGTTCCACCGCACGCGGTACTAAAAGATCGAGTGGGAGAACAGGTTTGTGCTCAGTGATCTGTACAGCCATGGCAGAGGGAGACCGCCGTCACTTACACGCCAGTTGTGATATCGTAGTAAGTGAAGCGTTCGTTGTCGAAGCGCTTCTGAAGGCCTTTAGAGGGAGCCGTAACGTTGAACTCGAACGTCCCCCCGTTGACCGGGCTAGCAGTGACAGCAAGCGGGAGAACCGCAGACAGAACGGTAGCTTTGAAAAGGGTGGAGAAGTGCATGGTGCTGGTTAAAGTGAGATAGGTTGGAGATATTTGTTGAGTGTAGATGAGCTATGGAGCTGAAGGGCGACTGTAAGAGCGACCTGACCAAAACATGTCTCTTCTGTGGGCCTTTTATACGTCTTCCGGAACATAGAGTCAAACATTATTCCTCGAAGTTAGCGCCGCTGAAATGCAGGACCAGAAAACGAGATGGCAGCACGGACAGTACAAGGAGATACCAGCCGCAGCCACCACATATCATCAATTTGATAATTCCCACTCAGGACGCGCTTGGAGAATCTTGTGGTGTAGCGGAGTACCACACGGGATATTGCGAAAGTTGCGGATCTAGGACGATGATCCTTTATCTGGACACAACTCGCCGAGGCCTCCGGCGCTCCCGAACCTCGCGGGCATCCGGCGTGAGTCAATGTCAAAGGAGGTGCCATCCGTAAGCTGGCATGGAGATATAATTAACTGCTCGCTAGCGCGAGCGCACGAGAAACACGCGAAACGTCTGGGACCATGCGCTTCATCGATGAGACGTCCAACCGGTCCGGCAACACAAGGAGATCGCGCTGTGTGCGAGTAGCCGCGTCTGGCATTACACAGAGAATATGGTGATCTGCCCGCTGCGCCCCGACAAGCTTCGTTCGGAATAAAGATACTGACACAAAACTGTTGTAGGGTAGCTGGCTCCCGTCTCTCAGCACTGAATGAGTGGTCCGCAAAGACATTACTTACTGGCTTTCGGGAGTTACGGAGAGGAACGCGGGTGCAACGATGTAAGGCGAGGCCTTCTTGTGGTGACGCTAAGGCGATGTGGCCATTCACGTCCTTCACGGAGCTTTTGGAATAGGCTGGGAAAAGGCCATATTCTGCCCTGCATACAAAAAAAAAAAGGTTAGCGCAAAAGCGGGAGAACCGAAGTTGCGAAAGGCTTACACTAAATGGCGCGCTACCGTGTGCTATTCCCTCTGTGAGTATGTCAAGTTTCATATCCCCCCGTGTTGATTATCAAGCTTTATGGCTTGTAGTGGACAGTCGAACATGTAGTACCATGAGGTTGCTCTTTAGGCGCCGGCCAGTGCATGTGCATTAAGTCGCACTGACGCTGGAGTACATTATACTTTGCGTGCGAATGAGGGACGCTTCAAAATCTTCGTTGGGGGACTTCATTGGTTTGAGAATAGGGGTCTATTGGAAATGGACGTCACTATGTTGGTATGGTGGGGATTTACAGACAACATCTGTCAGAGGTTTGTGAGTCGTCCATATGATCGGGAAGGCACTCCGAACACAGGGATCTGTCGTTTTGAGCGACGATGTACCCCGTAACAAGTGCAATGGGTGAGGGTAGTTATGAAAACCCCCGGCTGTGTGGGCATTTCCGTTCCACTTTCAAGCCGTGAAACCAATACTTAGATTTCGAATAGCCGGCGGGAAAAAAAGACCCGCCGGGTCGCGTATTCGCCGTAGATCATCACGTGCCAGCGAGCCTGAGTGTACGACTCCGAGTCTCGATTCTCGAAGTCGAATGATTCAATGAAGCGGAACTTGAAGTTCAGTTCAGCTGAGTGACCGCGTTTTCGATCCGTTTTCCTTCGGCATTATTATTGTGAGCATTTTCACCCCCTCTTGTATCTTTTGCTTTGTTGAGGACGCGTGCCGGACTTTGACCCTCGAGGTTTTCGCGGATTTCTTTGGCCTGTGGGTTCGAGACGAACGCGGTCGACCTTAGATCCAAGGTGGTACGCGACCTCGTCTACGACTTGGGAGGTGGGAGGTCAACAGTCTGTGTTAGGAGGAGTTGATCAGAAATCTGCAGGGAAGCTAGCCTATGTGTGGCGTAGGTCTGTTTGCGCCGACTAACTCGCCTTTCGCGTTCAATTAAGGCGTACGTGGTCACTGTTCGTCAATGCTATCGTCTGTACCTAAAGTCAAATCGCAGAACACGAATGGGAAGCACGTCGCCCCGTGTCGTGCACGACGGTCTTCCGATAGTTTTGCAGGGGAATCAAGATGCGGGGGCTGCAACGAACTTCGGTCTATGCTTCAAGTTGTGGGAACCCATGTATTACATAATGCATCTTTTACACACTCCGCTCGCTGTTCCCCGGCAGCCTGCAACGCGAACTCAATGAAGTTGTACAATTACCATTTCCTGCGGGCTACCATCACCATTCACATTAATATTGTATCCATCTTTCCTACAGCGAAATGGAAGACGTCGCGTTCACGTCCAGGGCGATACAATTTTAG
Organism: Coniferiporia weirii; assembly: GCA_024195185.1. Taxonomy (NCBI): domain Eukaryota; kingdom Fungi; phylum Basidiomycota; class Agaricomycetes; order Hymenochaetales; family Hymenochaetaceae; genus Coniferiporia; species Coniferiporia weirii. The sequence goes on from JAKOPK010000423.1 coordinate 6,432, forward strand.
ATCTCCGACGCGGACCCGCTACCTTGATCAAGAGGCGCTTTAGCGCGACGCCACTAGCTGTTTGTTTTCAGCGGGCAACGGCTGTTTGTTCTCTGACGGAGTTTCCCCGGGTCACCTAATTGCGAATATCATTCGCCGTCTCATCCTGCGACGAGAGTTAAATGCCATCTCTCGTCGTAAGCCATTTTCAGCAAGCACGGGTTCAGCTGGACAAAGGCACAAATTGTCTATATCGGTCTTTGCGCGGCTGTTCACTGCTAGGGAGCCATTACCGTTGAATACCACAGATCGAACAGATCTTCTGATGCTCGTGCTAGTCGCCGGATCTGGTCATCTTGGAATCAGGAGTTGCAGTTAGCTTTTCTCAGCTGTCTTAGGTTGACTGTGCGGACCAACTTGTCATTCTCCCCCAAAACCGGAAAACTGAGTGCATGGGTTGCACCCAAAGAAGTGGGCATAATAGGAGCCCGATGGTTGTAGTTGGGGAAAAGAAACCAGTGGTCTGTGTTTCATGTTTCCTTAGTTGTTTTGAGAGATAAATCAGACATGCTTGTGGGTGGGTAAACAAACAAGAGAACCTCGGTCATCCAGAGAAATACTTTACGATAGATGTGAGATTGACGCTGATGTCCATCGGCGGAAATCTCCACACCTTACATGTCTTAGAGGCGCTACTGACGTGCGGCGGTGGGCCGGTGGCATGTCACCAATGGGAACCGGGACATACACGGCCTATATGAGTTTGGGGATTGCCTGATGTTCAAACGCTCAACAGGCTCGTGCCATCCAAGTATAACGGTACTCTATTGAGGTTGTCCAATGTAGTGGTCTTTTTCGTTCGCGCTTGCCCAGTGATCGGGCTTAGGATGTACTATCGTTCATGGGGCTAATATTATGTAATGTCATGAAAACATTTCGAGTGGCTCGGGTTACTACTTACGGCAATCACATATTACATAAGTTACATTTAACGCTCCGCTCGCTGTTTCCTTGTGACCGGGTTGTACATATGTACAACTCTATTCGGGCAGAAATAAGAACCGTTGCCACTATCCATGGCTATGGACGGAGTTCAAGGATGAATTATCTCGCCGAACGCGCAGCGCGGCAGGATCCGGCTCTGTTCTTGTGTCGGTACCGATTCGGATCAAAGCAACATACTAAACAACAACTTGTAGTATTTTGTCGACTTAATTTAATATGGCGACCACAAGCATCCCTAGCACTATTACGCTCATCTGGTAAGAGCCCGTATGAAACAGCAAGATGACGCCTAGCCGTGATATGCCTGGAACTAAAGTCTTAATGTTACGTAAGCGTGCCGATAAATACTGAGGACCGAGGCGGTCCGAGTGTATTGGACAGGAATAAAGATCTGCGTTTCATCCATACCCTCCAACTTGAAGTGTGCAGATATTGATAGCCTTGAAATTATCATGAATTTAAAGCAAATGTACACACAACAGAAACCCAAGTCATTGCCAACTAAGGTATGTCACATACGAAGTGTCTCCGGAAATGCAAATTTCACGTCATCCGGCCCTTCAATACATATATCAAACAATATGCTCTCCCTCAGGCTGGAACGAGTCGACCTTGTCATCACAGCCTGACTTATGAACTAAATCCTTCTCGTCCTCGTCCTCGCCCTCGTATTTCTGTAACGTGGTATCAACATCCAAGGCTTCCGGCTCCTCATTGATGGAAGGAATAGCCGCCCAGTCCTCTTCGTACTTCCAGAGCTTTCCTAGCTGTCCCTTCATCGCCGCCACTAAGAGCATTGAGGATGGAATCAAAAATAGACTAAAGAACGCAGGGAAGGAGTTCGCTAATTCGTAGCTTATATCGGTGGAGAAGCCTTCAAACAATGCTGCAGCTCCCACATAGGACAGGAACAGCGCTACGAAAGCAGTAATAAAGTAAGGTCTGGGAAATGTTTCGCGAATTGTAAAACACGTCGGGCGAGGGATACGGAACCCGATGTTCGCCTTTTTGCCGACCTCTGGCTTAAAGTCGAGGGGGAGGGAATTGGCGTAATCAAAGCGGTAGGCCAGCGAGAGGGGATTGAAAAACTGAAGAAGGATGATCGATGGATTAGCGTTCACGAAGAGTTGTGTCCAGTTGATGATAATAATATCTTCATCGCTGGAAGGGTGATCGGATGTATCTGCAGGCTTGCCGTCCGGTGTCTTTATTAGTACAGCCGTTACTATCAACACGAACAGTGTCTCGAATGCGGCCTTCGCAAGACACTCAGTTGAGGATGCAGGTAAGATAAAGAGTGAAGACTGACTAAAATGGCCGCCGTATAAATGAGCTTTCTAAAGCCTGTCTTCTCGGTGAGGATAAGTCCGGAACAGACGATGACGTGAATAAAGGCCGCGTAAACGACCAGGGCAGCCAAAGGGTGGCCAAACCAGAGTGCACCGACGGTAACCAGTGCGCCAAAGGCGAGAGATAATCCTCGTTTAAGAGAAGAGCTGCCTCCTTCCTTCGGCGGTATTGTAACAGGCTCTGATCAAGTTTATTAATTATTGGTATTTGAATCAGGATAAAAAGAGGCCCCGACAATGCAACACTCACTTCCCTCAATGCTGCGAACAACAACAACATCATGACTTTGTGTTGACGTAGCCTGCAGTATATTTAATATGCGAATGGAACTCTGAAATATTTGCGGATTCAGGTGCTTACCAGACTTATGAGGAAGACGAATGGAGCAGAAAGTGTACAGAGGTAGAAAATCCTCAGCTTCGCCACTGCGTTCTTCAGGAATATGGGTACCACAAGTACTACGCCGACGTAAATAGCAACCATCACGAAACCGGTAGCAGATTTCAAATAATCCTTGGGTTTTTTTCCTTGACGAGGCGCAGTCTCGTTTTCTCCATCCTTTTGTGCGGGCTTGGTGTAAGGTATCCGCTGGACAGCCTGCCAGTACTACAAGTCGTGAAATGACGAAACCAGAGTCGGGATTCTATGATGCGCATATAAAAAGGAGAGGACTTCTAACCTTGACTGACGTGGCGCTCTCCCGGAAGAGGATGTAGAAAGTCGGTAAAATTACAGGGTAGTAGCTCAGCAGCCTCTGAAGAGTCTTCAAGAGAAAGTCCATCATCATGGAGTACGAAACGATAGGGGGATTCGGAGAGGGGGAGGTACTTAATGCAGCGCGATGCTCCGGGGCTGTGGTAAGAACCCGAGCTCCGTTTTGATCCATTTTGCAATCGACTTCAGGTATCAGGTAAGAGTACCAGTCACGGTCACGGTGCACCAAGTACACACGTGTTCTATACTTAACTGTAGCACCCTGGGCGCGCCGAACATGCGGCACGGCGGCCCGCCACCGCGACTGTCTTTGCGTCGGTACCGATTTGGATTGAAATAGCAAATTGAATACTATTGTTTAGAATATTAGCATACTCACTGCTACTAGTAGGGGCTCTGTATCGTTCAGACGTGCCATTAACATTAATATATCATTATAAAACTCAAAGTAAAAATAAAATACTATGAGTCCGAGACTTTGAGTCGATGCCAACTGGCACGTACTAATTCTACATTGTATGATGTACACAGAAATCAATTTCGATCCCAGAGTTTCTCGAACAGCTCGGATCAGCCTTTCAGTATATCAAACAACATGTTGGCCCCGAATCTAGAACCTTTTGTCGTCACAGTCGAAATAAATCAAGACCTCCTCTCCTTCGATTTCCCCGTACTTCTGTGGCTTGCTGTAGAACTCCGAGACCGCTAATTCCTAATAAATGAGGGGAATGTCCACCCAATTCTCTTCGTTCTTCCAAAGCTCTCCTAAATCCCCTTCACCACTGCGAATAGGAGCGTGGACGACGAAATGAAATACGGGCCAAGGGACGCAGAAATGATTCCCGCCGTTTCGTAGCTGATCTCGAGGGAAGGCGGCGGCGTACAGACGATGCTGCGACTTTCACATAGGTAAGGAACAGAGCGGCAAGTGCAACCTCAAAATAAGTCTGGGAGACGTCTCGCGAATTGCAAAGAACTTCGGGTGAGGAATACGTAACCCAATGTTTGCCTTCACAATCCGACCATTTTCAGCACAGCTCCGGCTTGAATTCATGCAGACATCTTCCCAAATACTTTCTGTTGGAAAACAAGTAGCAGCAATCCTAAGTGCATTTATGCGCTCTCAACAAATTTTAATTAAGCTTTATATTGAATAATATCCTCCAGTTTACACAGTATTCGAACATAGTATTCATATGTAGATCCAATGGACAGCATAATAGTTATCTAATTCGCTGGCGACCTCCGTTCATACAGACCCGGTATTAATTTCCACTGCAACCTGTAGTCCCGTTATCGTGCGCTCTTAGTTGAAGTTCCAGGAGCCACTAAGGACACCGACGCTCAGGTCCGCGAAATACTCGAAGAGGCCTTCAGTGAGGTCAAGGCCTCCGTACGGGCAGCCCGGGCACTAATTCACATGTCAATACCGTACTTTTGCAGAATATACCATTACTTACTTCGTCAACGATCTGCGCGGTGGTTGTCTTTCCTTCAGCAGAAATGGTGATAGAATCGTAGCAGTATCCTCCGGATCCGTATTGCTGTAATCGGTTTTAGGACGAAGCATTAAATGACGCCCAAACTCGACTTACAGCTCCATTCAGTGCAACAACCTGCAAGAAAGGAATGAGGAGGATTAACAACCCGAAAAAAAACTCTACTAGGTAAGAACTCACGAAGTCGCTGTTCGAGTAGGTTGCACCACACGCGGTACTTTAATAGAAACGGAGGGAGAACAAGTCGGTGCTCAGTTATCTGTATGCCCACGCTAAGGGCATATTAAAATTACTTACGTGCCGGTTGTAATATCATAGTAAGTGAAGTGTTCGTTGTCGAAGCGCTTCTGTAGGTTCTTGGCGGGGGCCGTAACGTTGAATTCGAACGTCCCTCCGCTGACCGGGCTCGCAGTAACAGCAAGCGGGAGAACCGCAGACAAAACGGTAGCTTTGAAAAGGGTGGAGAAATGCATGATGCTGGCGGAGAGTGGGCTGGAAATGCGAAAGAACTATGGAGCTGAAGGGCGACTGCAAGAACGACCTGATTAAAGCATGTGCCTTCCGTGGCCTTTTATACGGTTTTCGGAATATAGACTTAAAACACAACTAGCTGAACACACAGGACCGAGAAACACGGTGGCAGCACGTCGCAGCCACCACTTGCTATCCATTTGATAATTTCCATGCAGGACGCGCTTGAAACAACATATGTGGTATGGTGAGGTATCGCACGGCTTTTACGAAATTTGCGGGCCCGGGACGGCAATGATCCACCCAAACGTAACTAACCGAGAACCTCCTTGGCGCTCCTGTATCTCACGGACATCTGAGACGAACTAGTACCAAAGAGAGGCGAAGCGCTGGGCAGAAGCCGTAAATCGGCATCGTATAGTCAGCATACACACGAAGAACACGCGAAACGTTCGCGACCACGCGCTTCACGGACAAGACGCTCAGCTGGATCGGCAACACAAGGAGATCGCGCTATGTTCGAGTAACCGCGTTTGACATTACACAGCGAATATCTGCCCGGTGCAATACGGAAAGTCCTGTTGAGAGTAAGAATACTGACACACGACGCTGGAGGGTAACTGACTCTCAGCATGAAATGGGAGGTCCGCAAAGACTACTAGCTTTTGAAACTGCGGAAGTCTGGATGGGGGAACGCGAGGTGCAGCCTTCTAGGACAGGGACGTCTTGTGGTGACGCTGAGGCGATGTGGCCAATCGCGTCTTTCACGGGGCTTCGGGGATAGGCTAGAGAGAAGTCGCTTTCTGCCTTAGGTGCAAGAAAAAAGGTTAGTGCGAAAGCGGGGGAAGCGAAGTTGCGAAAGGCATACACTAAAGGGTACACAATCACCCAATATAATATCCTCCTTATGAGTATGTTAGGTTTCATATTTTCCCGTGTTTATCATCAGGCTCCGTAGTCCGTGTAAGACACTTCGACCTCTGCCATCCTTTGAGAATGCTCCTCTTTGGGGTAGACGGAGAATCCAGGCAAGTTTACTAAGTTACACCGGCGCCGAACTCACTTCACATTGCGAGCGGATAAGTGTTGGTTCCAAACCCCGTGAAGACATTTTATTGACTTGAGCAGAAGGATCTGCGTTATGGACGGGATTTTCAGATACTCCCTTCAATCTCGTGAGGAGTTTTTCTATTACGTGATTGGATGGCATTCCGATCACACGGGACTGACACGGATCTGCCAGACCATGGAGTTAGAGTAGCCGGCGGGAAAAAATAGACTCGGGGGTCGGATCATGCATTCGCCGTAGTAGATCACCATGCGAGCCTGAAGGTTTCGAGCACTAGAATCGAATGGAGCAGAAATTCAGTCTTAGTGGCTGCGATTTCTTTCGGCGTTATTGTGGGCATTTCCACCCTTTCTCGTATCTTTTGCTTTGTTGAAGACACGTGCCGGACTCGAATTGACAAGCATTTGATTACCTGCAAATCGCGAACGTGTTTTGCCTAATGAGTTGATCCTCAGAACTTTCGCGAATTTCTTCGGCCTGTCGACCGCACGGTGTAGATCCCTCAAGGTAGTACGCGACCTCGTCTACAACCCGGGGAGGGCAGACCAGCCATCAGTGCCCACGTGGGTCAGCGCACATCTGTGGCACTAGTACTTGCGACAAGGGGTTGGTCAGAAATCTGCAAGGAAGCTAGGCATGGGTGGCGTAGACCAGTTTTTTTTCGGCTAACGCGCTTTTTGCGTTCAAGAGCCTCAATTAGGGCGTACGCGGTCACTATTCGTCAGTATTGTCGTCCGCGCCTGAAGCCAAATTGCAGAGCATGAATGAGAAGCATGTAGTTGCCTCATGTCGCGCACAAAAAGCTTCCGATAATTCTGCAGAGGAATCGAGTTTGGGGGGAAGAGGGTAACGAACTTCGGCATGGTTGATGCTTACGGCAAATCGTGTATTACGCGACGCACTTCTTCGCACTCCGCTCGCTGTTTCCCGGAAGCCGGAGCGTGAACTTAGCGCTTGAACTTGCCATTTCCTGCAAGCCACCATCATCATTTACTTACAATGTGTCCGTTTTTTTCAGCGGCAAAATGGAAAACAGTAAGTACGCTTCCAGAACGATGCAACTTAGATCCCCGCTACCTTCGTCAAGAGCGTTTTAAGACGACGCCACTAGCTGTTTGTTTTCAGCGGGCGATGGCTGTTTGTTCTCAGACGGAGTTTCCCCAGGTCACTAAATTGCGAATACATATCAACCTCCACTTCATCCTTCGACGAGGGTAAATGTCATTTCCCGTCGTCTACCATCTTCCGCAAGCACGGGTTCAGCTGGATAAAAGGTGCAAACCATCTATAATCGGTCTTTGCGCAGCTGCTAGCTTTTCTGAGTTGTCTTGTTACTCTTACGAGGTCGACTATGCGGACCGACTTGTCACTCTCCTCCCAAAGCGGAAAATGGGGCGAGCATAATAGGGCTCCGATGTTTGCGGTTGCAGAAAGGAAACCACGATCTGTGTTTTATGTTTACTTAGTTGTTTTGAGAGATTAATCAAACATGCTTGTGGGTGGGTAAACAAATAAAACAACCTTGGTCATTCAGAGAAATGCTTTACGATAATTGTAAGATTGACGCTGATGTCCATCGGCGGAAATCTCCGCACCTTGCATGTCCTAGAGGCGTTACTGGCGCACAGTGGCATACCACTAATGCCAACCGGGACATTCCGTCTAGACGAAATATGGAACTACATGATGATGTTTAAACGCTCAACAGACTCGGGCCACTAAAATACAGTGCAACGGCACTCGATTGAGCCTGCCCAATATAATGATCCTTTCCGTTCGCACTTGCCCAGTAATCAAGCCCAGGGTCTGCTATTGTATATGGAGCGAACGTGTAGCAGGTCACTGGTCAAGTTCTGAATAAGCAGCGAGGACAACGTATCATGCTTTATACTTGCGGAACAACAAATTGTCCGGACTGATCAGGACTTCACAATAATTTTCTTAGCTTGGACATGCGGAGACAAAGGATATTAGACGAGGTGGCACGAGCGAAACACCCCAGGTAGCTTGTCCGCCTGGTGAAGAGGTGTGGGAACGCGCAAAGTCGTCCGGTCCGTGTCATGGACGCCACTGAAGCACCTTCGGACTCTGGGAAAGAGGAGGGGGGAAAGGGACTGGTAGTCTCTGAAGGACGGACAGATTTCACGGATTAGCCTTTCGAATAAAGTCACACATCCATAATCAGTAAGCACAAGTCGAAGGGTTGCCTCTCTTTAAGGGAAAAAGAGCACGACGCGGGGCATATCAGATCTACGATGGTCGTTTCATGTTCCCAATTTTCTCCTTTTAAAAGCCAGGCCTGCCGCGATGGACGTGATTTTACGAGTTGCAAGCCTTTGAGGGTCGTGCCGACTCAAGATATTGCTCTTCTGACATTTTGAAGTTAATTTCGCTAGTGGGTACTACATTCTTGATATAAATATTCAACGTATTTAATACGGCTATCCTACAACTTAAGACATGCTTATATTTATGCTTACAGAAAGGGGAAGGCATCAAGTCAACGCTAGTATAGTACAGAGCTTTTACTCGACAACAACGGGCCAACCGCTCGAAAAGTCCTGGTGGTTTATCCCAAGCTAAAATTACGATGCAGATAAGTAAATCGCTGAATTGAAACTTGAACGACGAGGGACATACCCAGTTCCCCGTGGATGTATAATAGTCTGGCCGACAGACAAGCGTATTTTCAGTTCAAGAATACGGTAGCGGAACAAGAGACACTTACGATAGACCAGAACTATGCCATCGTCGTCCGTCAAGACGTCTTGACCTCCTGGACCGACGACGGAGTCATGCGTTCCGAGAATCAGTGTGCCACCGCCGGAAAGGAGAGCAACTCCGTCCGCATCGACGTAGTCGCTGGTCAGACTACAAAAAGTACGATGACTTGTCAGTTGCCATCAATTCAACTTGGGCCGCATCACGCACCTTTCAGATCGACCAACGCGTACATTGTAAGTGCTAGAAGTGCCCTCACAACACTTGTCCCAAGACGTGAAGAGGTAGTAGTAATCTCCGTATTCGTAGATCACGGACGCCTCCATAGCGCCTGTACCGGAACGCTCTGCGAGTGAGTCTAATGTACTTGTACTTAACTTCCCTGTGCTCGGGTCCAATCTGAGGGTAAATGGTGTGTATGTAGATAAAGAGGATTATTATAAAGAACAGAAGAAAAGGCGTACGGGACACCCTTAATTCCCGTCCAAAAGCTACCAAAGGAAAGGTACCATTCGCTGCCAGCTTTACAGAGATCAGGCCGACGATACTCTCTTTCAGGATTATACTTACCGATAATCAAACTAAGGACGCATTGAGGGTCAACATTTAGTTTTATCCTTGCACTAGGGTGGGCAAAATGCTCAATTCACTTAGGGTCAATCGCCTGCATGACGGATCGTCATGAATACGACATCAGTGACAGTTCGAAAGTTGTCCTCACATTGTAAGTATCGTTCGTGAAGGTCGACGTTATCAGTCCTTCGTTAGTGAATGACCCGGGTAGGCCCGTAGTCGACTTGGCAAGGAAAATTCCAGACTACGAAGGCGGTTCATTGGTGCAGCTGGGAAGTCTCAGAGACCTACTCACGTTTGTCGATCCCGTAGTTGATGCCGCATAGTAGATCTGATTGAAACGGTAATTGTTAGGAATGCGGACAGTGTCCCGTACTGTCAGGAACAGGCACTTACATAGAATTGACCGTCGACGTATGTACAGTCCGGAGCCCAAAGCGGGCTTCAGAAATGGTCATCAATCGAACCAGGGAGGAGTTTGGTGAGGATATGCAATACACAAACCCATTTGAAGTCCCAGTATACTCGTCCGTCCAGCTATCGCCATCGGGCCAGACAAGGCCTACGAAGGTCCAGGCAGTCTTATCCGTCGACGTGCGTATTTCTATTCCGACGCCTGAGGAGTAAAGGAAATATGTTCCGTTGTCATCTTTGCACAGCGTAGGATCGTGTAAATTTGTGCTTCCGGTGGCAGTTTCGGGGTTGGGATAAGCGAAGCTCAAGCCCACGAGAGCAAGGATGGCGAGAGACCAGGACCACTTCAGAATTCCAGACATGTTTGGATACAGCAGGTGCTTTGAGGTGCCGCATATTTATCGTCCGATACTGATGAGGAGCGCTTTGTCGTCATGATTATTCATGTCACACGTGAATCATGGATAGATCACGTAGCCAACAGCAAGAATTCAGCCTAAACCATGACTAGCAGAGAAGTTGCCTTAGGAGGATTGGATTTATCTCACGACTTGGAACCTCAGTGGAGTCATGACATGAAGGGAGGGACAGATGCTGAACAGGTTATGTTTTGAGACGGCCTTGCCGAAAGAGTCCATGTGTCAGCCAATAGAAAATCCGGTAACTTGAAAAAAGGACCGTTATTTTGAGCTTCTGAACCTGTCAAGAAGGTGAAGCCTGTGAAGGATATCCCCTTCAAAGAAGATAAAAGGAGGTTGCACGCGGCGATTGGCTCTAGACGATCATAGTGTTGGCGTCCGCTCTGATTTTCACAATTTGTCTTATAAATGGGGCATATTGCATCATCTCTTTCCCAGTGACATTTAATGGACAGAAGCTTGAAGTTGAAAGTGACCGCACTACTGCGTAGTACGCCGTAATGTGATTGAGGCATGCACCTATTTGAGCACGAGTCTGGAGATGCTCTGATCTGAAGTTATTGCTCCTCTTGGTTCGTCTGGAAGTTCTGCGACGCCTCGGGCTTCTCCCGTTTTAAGGGGTTTCGGGCAAGTTGTGCCGCCTGAGAGAAATCGACAGATGCAGCAGAGAGGCAGTACTGTAGCTAGAATGATGGCGCGGAACGCAACGCAGATGACTCCCGCCGGCTTTTCTCGCTTAGGATTAGAAAACCACGTGACGACTAACGAGCTCGTTGCGCACGCGCGCGCGGTTTACCATTTGTCATTTCACAGTAAATGGTGTTATGGTACAACCGTATTGGATCTCATTTGTGTATGGAAGAACCATTTCTGGGTTCAGCTTCCCGAAATTTGGGTGTGAAGGGGCTCCCCCAGGGAACTGCGGACCCAAATATCTTAAATAGGTTGATTCTTGATTCTCGAGCCAGTACTTTATTGGCTAGCATTGGTTGGAATGATGGTTTTCAGCAATTTGCGGCGCGTGCAAATGCTTTCCGTAGCCAACAAGTTATCGTGTAATCAGTAAATAATCGCGCAAGAGAACTCTTGCGCGCATACAGACAGTAAGAGTTCTACGAAAAACAATTCAAACTCCGAACGGCCGGCCGCCAAACTCGGCATCGAGCTCGAACCCAGAAGAGGGTAAAAAATCCCGACGCCTGTACACTGGTATTCCTGGGAACGAGGTCCTGTAAAGGGGAAATGTGTAGGTAATCGGTGCAAATCATCTTTTGACCAAATTATTCCCGATACCTTTAGGTAGAGGGTTCTATACCCACAAAATTATGGACCCTGACAAGATACGTCGGCCCCCGTATCTCCGTCTTCGCCGGCTTCGGCATGTCACACGCTTGCCTTTTTCATGCTCTTTACATCATGCTTTCTCCCCTTTCATCTGCTTACCTTGCTTTTTTGCTTGTTTTGGTTCTTACGTATGTCTACCTTTCTTCTTCTTTCATTCTTGTTCATCATTACTTTTATGCACTGTGCACATTTCATGTCATGTTTGTTATTATACCACAGCCCATTTCCTGGCTCCTTCTTTTCTCTCTCTTAATGTGATGTCGTCCTCTGCTTTTCCATTCGACAACATTTCCTACAGCTGACTTCAAGCGCATGTACACTTATCCTGTTTTTTCTTCACTTTCTTACTTTCTGCAGAGGTTTTTTTTCTTCTAATTTTGCAATACTTTCCTCCTGATAAAATTGTGGTAAACAATACAAATGCAGTCTCTTCATCATTCTTCGTCGCCTTCCCTCATGTGATGTCACCATCTGCTTTCACACTTGAGGACATTTCCATTCTTGCTCTTCTTTTCTCATGATGGTCTGCCTGTTTTTACTGCCTCGAAAAATTTCAACCCCTCCCTCTAAACTCATTATCTCCCACTCCTCAAACCTCTTCCTGCTCAATGCTATCTTCTTCTTCTTCTTGTTCTCCATGCTGTTTGTTATAAGTATGTTCTATCTTTCTCTGTCCTTGCATCACTCATGTCATATTTACAGTGGACACTTCCTTTGACACTTTTCTGTCCATCATGTCTTCTATAGACACTGCACGCACATACACTGCACATGATTTACTCCTTGCTTATGCTCACAATCACGATCTACATTATGTGTCCCATGACATTCCCGCACTTCTGTATGAACTTTTTGTTCATGTCATGTCTTCTGCTTGCTTTTCCTCCTCACATTCTGCTTGTCTCGCTTTGAGGTTACATCAACCATCTTTGTCTTCCATGCATACCTCCCTAGTCTCTCATTTATCTATGGCAACATGTCACATTGTAGTGTTTCATTCTCTCTTTCGTGCACTTCACATCCCATCTGCTCAGATCACACTTGTATCGTCCTTGGTCGATTGTCACCTGTTCCTTGCTCATATGGCCAATAACTTCTGCGCCTTTCATAAACACTGTGAAGTCTTGTCTGTTACATTTTTCCATTACACTCTCCAACTGACCCCTAACCCCACAAGCCTCTAGTACGTTCCATGACCTCGTTTGCGCTTACTGATCATGTACCATGCTCAGTCATCCCATTCCGCACCGTTCCACCATGTTCTACTAACTCCTCACCCCTAACACGTTCCACCTCATTCCCCCATATTCCATAGGTCTATATAAGCTGTACCTCATCAAGCATGTAGCCTTAAGCTTATGCTCTTTGTTCTTACAAGCTCATTTGCTCACCCCCGAGTCCTGCGTGCTCTCCGTCGTAACCCGACCCAGTATCGCCAAGCCCGCCGTATGCGCCTTACCAAGTACATCGTCGTCACAATCTTCGTCGCCCACCTAGTCGTCTCTACCAATCGACTCCGTCTACGACGCATCTGCAACCCAGACGGATCCCCTATACAGTGATCTTAACACTAGCATAAGCTTTCTTTTTTGTTGACGTTCTACCGTCCAAACACTACCCACACGCCAAACTGTCCCAACTACAGATTCCCCAACCCACCGCTCGGCCCACTGCCACCACCTGGAGCGATTCAGCTAAGGTATTCTACAACAAACACCCCACCGACGCAGCCCGTTTTCAATACGCATCGTGGTTATACGACGACACTAACCGCACGTGGGGCTGGCATAAACTAGACGATCAAATCGAAGCACGGGAAACCTTCCGACAAAACGTACCAAACTACCGCGATATATTTCCATACACCAAAACACCACCACCACCACCAATGACTACCACCGCTAAGGAAATCAACCTCGCCAAACCCAACGAATTCGACGGCACCCGAGAATATGCTCGACGATTCCTTTCCAGCTGCGAAACATATCTCCGTGTAAACAAACACATCTACGACACCGACGAACTCAAAATAAATTTCGTACTCTCTTTCATGCAAACATGAACAGCCGGTGACTGGGCTATCAACCGCGAATCACTCGCGTCAGCCTACAACGTCGACGCTAAGGGTAATAAACTACCCACCATCGTAGGATACGGTACATGGGACGACTTCGTTAACGATTTCAAATCCACGTTCATCACCACGGATGATACAAACGAAGCCCAACAGGCCTTGATCAAACTCAAGCAAACAGGCACTGCTGATGATTTCAACAATCAATTCCAATCCCTAGCCACGCGATCTGGCATCACTAGCCCCGAGGCCCTTATTGCCCTATACCAGGCTGGACTCACACCCGCCCTCCTCAAAACCATCTACAACCGAGACACCATGCCAGCCACAATCAACGACTGGTACAAAGCAGCATCCTGTAGCGACAACATCTACCGCCGCCTCCGAGCCATTCAAGGACCACTACCGTCCACCCAACAGAACAATTGGTTTAGAAAGTTTTCAAATACCCCTCGCACCAGCAACTTCGTCACCTCCTCTAACGCTAATTGACCACCACGCCTTACCCCGGAGGAACGCGACAAATGTTTCAAAGAAGGACGCTGCCTCGCATGCCGAGAAAAAGGACACAACTCGTGCGATTGCACCAAATTCCTGACTAATAACACCCGAACAATCCGAACCACCGAGCAGACCACGGAAACTGAACCACCTACCCCCGCACAGGTCGAAAGCCCACCTACACCAAGTGACGTAGCACTCCAAATCCGCCAACTCATCAACTCTCTCAAAGAAGAGGACAAGGAGGAATTATTTAATACTATGGACAAACAGGATTTTTAGGACGGAAGATCAGACAGACGCTGAGTCTTCCCATACATGTATCTCCCGTTGTACTCTCCGATTCTTCTTTACCTACAATGAAGATTCCCCTTACAATGACAGTACATAACCAAAACGTCTCTACCAACGCACTCATCGACTCCGGAGCCGAAGGAAAGTTCATCGACGCAAAATTCGTCATTAAACACCGCATCCCTACTAGAACACTCGCTCATCCCATCCACGTCCGCAATGTCGACGGCACCCCCAACCAACATGGAACCATCACGAGATTTACTTGGAGGTTAATCAAGCTCGGCGGAAAATCCATCACTACTACCTTCCTTGTCACTTCCCTTGGCAAAGAAGACGTAATACTTGGACTTCCCTGGCTCAAACGCCACAACCCTGCTATTGACTGGTCCGCCGGCACGATATCCATCAATAAAGTCACAACGGCCACCACACTAGCAAGAGAACATATCAAACCAACCCAATCACTAGAAACCACTATCCCCATGCAGTACCACAAATACCTTCATATCTTCCAGAAGAAAGCCGCAGAACACTTCCCAATCTCCCGCCCATACGACCACACCATCGACCTCAAACCAGATTTCATTCCCAGAGACTGCAAGCTGTACCCATTATCTCCAAAAGAACAACTAGCCCTCGACCAATTCCTCGAAGAAAATCTCCGAAAAGGATACATCTGACCGTCTAAATCACCAATGGCGTCTCCCTTCTTCTTCGTTGGCAAAAAGGACAATGAACTCCGCGCCTGCCAGGACTACCGCGCACTCAACGAAGGAACCATCAAAAATGCCTACCCACTACTGTTAATCAGTGAACTCATGGATAAACTTAAAGGGGCGAAATTTTTCACCAAGCTTGACCTTCGCTCAGGATACTGTTAAGATCACTGAATAGGAGAGCCGTCCGGGTTACGGATACGTTGGAGGCAAAGTCGGTTGGTAGAGACGACGAGGTGGGCGACGAAGATGGTAACGACGATGTACTTGGTAAGGCGCATACGGTAGGCTCGGCGATACTGAGTCGGGTTACGACGGAGAGCACGCAGGACTCGGGGGTGAGCAAATGAGCTTGTAAGAACAAAGAGCATAAGCTTAAGGCTACATGCTCAACGAGGTACAGCTTATATAGACCTATGGAATATGGAGGAAGGGGGTGGAATGTAGTATGGGTGACGAGTTAGTAGAACATGGTGGAAGTGCGCGGAATGGGATGACTGAGCATGGTACATGATCAGTAAGCGCGACAGGTCATGGAACGTACTAGAGGCCTATGGGGTTAGGGGTCTGTGGAGCGGGTGTAAGGAAAAATGTAACAGATACAACAATATTCGCATAAAAGATGGCGACCAATGGAAAGCGGCCTTCAAAACCCCGCGAGGACTGTTCGAACCAACAGTAATGTTCTTCGGGCTCTGCAATTCCCCCGCTACCTTCCAAGCCTTTATGGACGACACCTTCCGCATCGTTATCCTAGAAGACAAAGTCCTAATCTATATGGATGACATCTTCATTTTCGCCAGCACTCTCGAAGAACTACACAGAAAAACTGAAAGGGTCCTCAAAATCTGCGACAAAAACGACCTCTACTGCAAACCCGAAAAATGTATATTCGCAGTACA
>JAKOPK010000424.1:0-22222 GCA_024195185.1 Coniferiporia weirii
GTTTTCGTCTTCTATCTCCTGACACTAACCTTTCTCCGTGTACGTAATGATGGAATTGCATCAATTACTTAACAAAAGGCAGTTGATAGTCTTGTATCACAAAACCTAGCAGACAACCCTGAGGTGAACCTTGACGGGATATATTATACTGTACTTCAAGGTGCATCAAAAGGGTCCAGCAATGCACAGATTATCAAATCTGTGGTTAACATTGTTGCTTGTACATCTAGGAATAGGCCACTTCCAGAGGCTGCACTCCTAGCATTTTTAGTTGCCATCAATGGTGACATAAACATGAGTGTCCTTAAGGGATCAGTTGATAGCCTACAAGCTGTTCTTTACAGGGATAATTCAAACAATGGAGCCATCCGTGTCTGCCACCCATCCTTCCTTGATTTTATTAATGTTCAGGGGCGGTCTCAAAACTACTGGACTGAGCCCACAATCATGGACTCTATCATGGCTACTGAATGCTTACAAATCATGCATTCTCAGCTCAGATTCAATATATGTGGTTTGGAGACATCCTATCTCCCAAATGATGGTGTTGCAGATATTCAAGAAAAAGTCCACAGCTGCATTCCACAACACCTTCAATATAGCTGTTTATATTGGATGAATCACCTTGCTGGCTGTAATGATATTGATGCAGATATTATACATGAGCTGCTAAACCAAATATTCTGTAGTCCCAAAGCCCTATACTGGCTAGAATGCCTCAGCCTTGTTGAGGAGCTGAAATCAGGCATAAATATTCTTGAGCTTTTCTCCAAATACTACAAGGTAAGCTAAAATATTACATAATCACATGTCATTCATAATACTCATATCCTTTGTATAGCCAACTGGAGCACTTGCTGCTGTTGGCAAGGACCTGTACAGGATTCTGACTACTTATTATACTCCAATTTCTGTCAGCACCCCACACCTTTATATATCAGCACTATCCTGGGCCCCTGCAGAGAGCTATGTAGCTAGAACATTATACTCACATTTCTGGAATCAACCACTGGCACATTCAGGAAAGGAAAGGAACTGGGGTCCTACTCTGTGGATAGCCGAAGCAGGTAGTGCTGTATATTGTGTTACCTACTCTCCTGATGGAAGACACATTGTGTCTGGCTCAGATGATGACACCCTAAGAATCTGGGATGCCCAGACTGGCAGTGCTTTGGGAGAGCCTCTAACTGGTCATTCAGCCAGGGTCCAGTTTGTTGCCTACTCCCCTGATGGAAGACATATTGTGTCTGGATCAGATGATGAGACACTGAGGATCTGGGATGCCCAAACTGGGAATCTTGTGGGAGAGCCCCTCACAGGTCATTCAAGCAGTGTCTTGTCTGTTGCCTACTCCCCTGATGGAAGACACATTGTGTCTGGCTCAAATGACAAGACCCTGAGGATCTGGAATGCCCAGACTGGGAATTCTGTGGGAGAGCCCCTCACAGGTCATTCAGGGCCTATTGTGTCTGTTGCATACTCTCCTGATGGAAGACACATTGTGTCTGGCTCAAATGACAAGGCCCTGAGGATCTGGGATTCCCAGACTGGGAGTTCTGTGGGAGAACCCCTCACAGGTCATTCAGAGCCTATTGTGTCTGCTGCATACTCCCCTGATGGAAGACACATTGTGTCTGGGTCAGATGATGAGACACTAATGATTTGGGATGCCCAAACTGGGAATCCTGTGGGAGACCCCCTTGTGGGTCATTCAGGTGGTGTCTTGTCTGTTACCTACTCTCCTGATGGAAAACACATTGTGTCTAGCTCAGAAGACAAGACCATGAGGATCTGGGATTCCCAGACTGGGAATTCTGTGGGAGAGCCCCTCACGGGTCATTCAGAGCCCATTTTGTCTGCTGCATACTCCCCTGATGGAAGAAATATTGTGTCTGGCTCAGATGACATGACACTGAGGATCTGGGATGCCCAAACTGGGAATCCTGTGGTAGAGCCTCTCATGGGTCATTCAGACAGGTTTTTATCTGTTGCATACTCCCCTGATGGAAGACATATTGTGTCTGGCTCACAGGATAAGACACTGAGAATCTGGGATGTCCAGACTGGGAATCCTGTAGGTGAGCCACTTACAGGTCATTCAGGTAAAGTTTGCTCTGTGGCCTACTCCCCTGATGGAAGATACATTGTGTCTGGCTCAGCTGACAAGACCCTGAGGATCTGGGATGCCCAGACTGGGAGTACTGTAGGCATTCCCCTTACAGGGCATTCAAATTGTGTTTTCTCTGTTGCTTACTCCCCTGATGGAAGATTCATTGTATCTGGATCAAAAGACAATACTCTTAGAATTTGGGATGCACAAACAGGAGATGCTGTGGGAGAACCTCTTAGAGGCCATTCTAATGCTGTCTTTTCTGTTGCCTACTCACCTGATGGAAAGAATATTTCTTCTGGCTCTTCAGATAAAACTGTCAGGATCTGGAATGCTCAGACCAAAGCTACAGAGGGACCACCCTTGACTTGTCATTCAAACACTGTCTTTGGTGTTGCCTACTCCCCTAATGGTGATTACATTGTGTCTGTCGCTTTTGATAACACCATTGGAATTTGGACAAAAGGTGCCACAGGAATCATGAAACCCTCCACATTGAGCTCAGATAATATTAATTGTGTTGCCTACTCTCCTGACAACAGACATTTTGTGTCTGGCCAAGATGATAAGACAATTAGAATATGGGATGTACAGACTAGAACTGCAATTGGAGAGCCTCTTAAAGGTCATTCAGACATTGTCTGCTCCATTGCTTACTCTCCAGATGGAAGACAGATTGTGACTGGCTCTTGGGACAACACACTAAGAATCTGGGATGCAAATGTTGTACAAGCAGGTTTTGAAGTAGGAGGGTCACATTCTCCAAACAGGATTGACAGTGATGGATGGGTAAGAGACCCATCTGACAACCTCCTACTATGGGTTCCACACATGTACCGTATTGGCATACGTGATATGTCCAAGATATGCATACCGAACCCTCTTGATGGTCGATCTGTACGTCTGAATTGGGAGAGGCTAATGGAGTACAGCGGTTCATCATGGGTCAATATCTTGAAGCAATCTTAGGTACGTTTTTGTTACCACAGTAACTATTGTCTTTTCTGACAGGCTGCATTTTCAGTGACCGTTTCGCAAATTTGTTGTGTCGGGTTCGTTTCCGCTGTTGTCTGTCTACTTTACGCCTTGTTGTTTTCGTCACGCGAGGTTTCTTACCGTTTTGTACTTGTAACTGATAGCGTTTTTCCGCCATGACATATTATTGTATGTGTGTGTAAAATATAATTACCTAGTCGATAAATGTAATATGTGACGAGCATAGGCCTTGGCATTCCCAAGTGGCAGGTGTTTGAGCGTTGCCTGCTAAGCCTGTACAGATCAACCCGACTGAATAAATTCAGAATGTGAGATGGACATTACTCGCGCGCACTGGGAGTAGTAGGAGCCATGACCTCGCACAGCCGAATATAAGCCCTTTACGTGTTCATGGCCCCAGACATCATGTGAAGTCAGCGACAGGTGAAGCTGCTTTCCTCTGTTGGAAGCAACAGAGTGAGTATGTGTTACATAGCCTACAATGGCATATAACAGACACATTTAAGCATATATTTGGATGACGATGATGAGAAGAGTGATGTGCGTACCACTGTTGCAGTGGGGCAAAAGTTGGGAAGTTGTTTCGTGAATAGACGATATAGTATTAGGCGGTGTGGTGGACGCACTGGACGAGGGAGAGATTTACATATGTATGTCGCCTGAGTGTAGATTAGTATGCCCTCAGTTGCTTGCGTACATTCAAAGCTACCCCACAACGGTTCCCATGTAGAGTGTCTGTACAGAGCTCTATGGACGCGTTCGTTGCTCGGAAACACACTCGCCGCACTCGTCTGGAGCGAAGGTAAGCAAGTCGGCTGATGTGCGCAGTGCCTGAAATGCAAGGCGGAGAATGGGTGGACGGCTGGCTGAGTACCTTTCTTCAAGTTGGAATCACTCACGCCCCTCACTTGCAATGACTGTGCTGATTGATGTAGCCCAGGCCAGACTAAGTGAGCTGCACAAGTAAACCTCATCATGCGGAATATATTAATACTTGCTCAGACGCGTTCTCCGTTATTCCGTCCCGCGTGGCTGGGTTTGGATCCTGGATAATCGTGCGCCACAGAAGAAGCGCGGTCCCGAGTGAAGTAAGTAGAAAAGGCCGCAAGCGTAACGCCGCTCTAGAACGCAGAAGATGGCGGGGTTGTGACGGCGCGAGGTCCGGAGCCCAGTACCGCCGAGCCACAAGGAAAGGGTTATAAAAATGGCAAGGACCGGTTAGACGCCTTGTGCACAAACACGGTCCAAACAACGTGCAGCGTGATCACCCAGCGTAGCGTTCGCTGCACCAGCATCGACAAAAGACATCCGAGTCGGAAAATGAACTGCTTATCTCTTGAATTCGTTGGGCGCAGTCGACTGACGGCGAAGTCACCGCTGTCGAGGGACCAGATGGGGTTTTCAACCGGCTCGACCTCGTGCACCTACTGACGCAGCTGATCGCCAAGTCCCTCAACTTCCATGAAAATGGCCAGCTCACCAGCGTAATCCACTAACACACATTTGTCGGGTCCGTGGCCTCGTCCACCAGCAAGCCGCGCACATCCATCCGTGCTGTGCCAAAAATGCTCGCGGCCCGGGGACATCCCAGGCTCGTCAAGTGCGTACTGTCCCTGACGTCTTTCTCTTCCGCGTGTCTCTCACACGTGCAGTGTATTGGTAGCTCTGGTCTAATTTCGACCCGACCATACTCTATTACACGCGCGAGATGTTCGACGGCGCGCCGCTCTTCACTGCTTTTGCACTGAACACTAAGGGCGACGTGCGCTCTGTGGGACTCGGTGCTCGGCCGCAGCGTGAAGCCGCCAAGGTAGCGCCAGCGATTGAACAGTGAACAGAGATTACTGCGAGTGACTGCGTCAAATGGACAATCCAGGATAGGCTTCCGGCGGGGCGATTGGTACGGATGTATTCATGGGCGTGGCCGTGGCCGCTATGGAAAAGGGTAACAGCGATCTCATGCGCGAGTGCAATGACTTTGTCTAGTGCGTAATGCTGTCTATCCCTACTTCTCCGTGCGGTGTTTGACTTTCTCACCTCATCCGCACGCTCATTGTGCGCTCGCGTATTCAGCGCCACGGCATCGGCTCAGCAGTGTAAGGAGGAACTAACTGGCGATCCTGAAGATTTACGTCGCCAACGGGAGCAATGTCCAGCGGACCTTGCGATAAATAAACCTCTTGCACTGTGAGCGATTTTACCGGTGTCCATAATCGTTTTAACTTACAAGAGCGAAGACGCATCTGCTTTCGGACGGGCCTCATGTGTATATTCATACGTCGTCCCTTGCAGTCTGTTCTTCGCCAGCGTGATTCTTTCATCAAGAGAGGCCCTTGATATCTCACTTCTGGGACACCGGCACTGCCGCTGGCTTGTAGAGGCCCACTGGATGTGCGGGATCGCTCGCGCTGGAGTTCTTACGACCGTCTGCGCCGACTGCGTAGATGCACAGAGAGGATGGGCGGAAAAGGCGCTTGGAGGATATTTATATATCCAACCAACGCCGTGTGGGGCGGGCTGCGTCAACGGACCTGTGCGAATTTTCGAGCTCAAGCCTTCGATCGAAGCTCTCACCGAGAAAGGTAACGAAGAGCATATATTGTGAGTCCTACCTTCGTGTTAAGAATAAATGCTTCCTAATTTGTCCTCTGGACCTGGCTGTGCTCGTTATGTACGCACGTTTTCAGCGATACGGCGTTGTACCTCAGGGCGTCTCGGGTGTTTTCAGGACGCTGATTGCGCTCTGGATGCTCTACAGGGGCAAGACTCCCGAGCTGCTAGGCGTTGTGCGCGCTGGCGCCGGTATTATTAGAGACATTATGAATGGGGAGGTTGAAGATAGTACCCAGACCACTGAAAATAGTTGATGGCGAGTGTGAGTGAAAACCTGTTTATCTCTCTGCACCATTATGCTGACCTGTCAATCCGTGTAGCAGTACGACGAGACGAATGCTGGGAACGATTTTGGGCCGCTCGCTTCTCCCAAATTACATGATATCTCCGACCGTGTATCTCATCGCTCGGCCTGTTACGTCTGAACGGGCTAGCCTGCTCAGTGGAAAAACTCGTAGCTACTCGTACGATGTACAATATCAGATGGCGCAGCGGTGCGGTACCGTTCAGATGATATTGAAGCCGCAGATGGTCTGCAATTCGGACCCAAGAACTCGAATAGATTCATTGACTATTCTCGCCTCGCGCGCAAGTCGTTCTGTATCCACATTGCCTCCGTGAATCGGTAAACTTAATAGCTGTTCCTGCTTGCCACCTTATCCTGGGTTATTATTCGGCACCCCTCCCGACGTTCTTGGATAGGGGATGCAAGTGCCCAGACTCGGACTGTCATTTGGTTCTGCAT
Organism: Coniferiporia weirii; assembly: GCA_024195185.1. Classification (NCBI taxonomy): domain Eukaryota; kingdom Fungi; phylum Basidiomycota; class Agaricomycetes; order Hymenochaetales; family Hymenochaetaceae; genus Coniferiporia; species Coniferiporia weirii. The sequence goes on from JAKOPK010000424.1 coordinate 6,465, forward strand.
GCCCCACGCGGATCTAGGGAGTCAAAACGCCAGGTCTGGGGCGTACAGGGCGGGTACGAAGCCTGGACGTCGGAGCTGACCGGATTGTCGCAGGACGCAGATCATGATTCGCACAGCCTGATGTCATACCATGACGCGAGCGCATGGACTCTGGTCCACACGACCCTCGTAGTCCATGGCCACTTGGATACGGTCCATGGCCCGGCGGTGTTCTGCTTGTTTCGGCTGCGCACATCTTGACAGGATGCACCGACCCCCGTATGCGGAGAGCTTCTCCCGGGTGCTCGAGCGCGCGCGAATCCACGGCGTCTACATGTTTACGCTCAGCCGCAGGGACTACGTAGTCTCAACGCCGCTTACATCCGCAAAGCTCCCTAGGCCCAGCCCGCACCAAGGACCCTCCAGCAATTCCTCCTTACCCGCGGGCTCGAGATTGCGCGCCCTGCCGTCTGCGTGATCGGCAGGCTGGGGGTCCACGAGAATCGCCTGACGCTTGTGGACCAGTCGCTCACTTTATCAGGAAATTCGAACCACACCCCAAGTTATTCTTCATCTACGGTTACCTCGCATCGCACCAGTTAGTATCAAACACCACGATGTCATTTCGTCAGAATCGTCATGCGTCATTCCCGGCTCCGCGAAAGTAAATAAATAATTGGAGGCCCTGGTTGTCTGTGTGCCGTTCTTGTCAGTGTACAGTACGTCGTTTTTAAGAGCAATCGATTGGATAACATTCAGACTCAGTGAACGTACTTGCGATCGTCTCTCGCGCCCGGCTCAGACTTGCGGGCGCTTCTGGTATCGGTGTCGATATGCTATCAGCTTACGCACGTCTATAGATTGCGTTCATTTGAGGAACCCCTTGGGGCTATTCATTCTTGGCGATGACGACAGTAAAGAGATCGGATGGTGACGTCCGCGCTTTGGAAGTGCGATCCGACTCGTTTCGGCCTCGGTCGTGCACAAATGAACTTAAAGAAGAGATGAATACGGGTGGAGGAATACTTAGGGTTTTTGTATCATTCGAAGGATGGGCCGTTGGATAAGTTGACTGAGGTGATTCTGGACTCAGTATCTTGGCCAAAGTCGCGGTGAAGAAGGACGGGCTCGACGACGTGTATGGGTCCGCCTGTATGCACGTCGCTTGGCTGCTGGCAACCAATATTTGTCTGACACCTTTTTCTAGTTTGACCGCGTCAGTTGTGGCTTGCGTTTCTTTCGCTTCCGGAAATTCTCATCGCGTTCCATTTTTGCGTTGGAATCTGTTGCTCCTCCTGATCCAGCTTTTGGTGGCTTGTTGTTCACTGTCTGAACAAGGCGGGAACCATTATCGACGAGGATAACAGGGTCCTGCAGTACCGCTCTTAGGCTTTTGTTCTTGCACCAACAGCCGCACCGGAAACGTCAAGTCCTGATCATCCAGCATCCCGCACAGCTACGAGTTTTAAATTTCTCGACAGAGGCTGACGGCGCAGCTCCGACGATCCGGGAACACTTGATGCGGGGCTGGTCCCGAAGTTGGATCGTCGAGAAGGTCCACGAAGATCTCAGCGTGTCGTGAGTCCTAAAGTTGAGGACGTGGGTGGGCCTGTGTATGTGTATGAACGCATAGTCCTTTACAGTGTGGACTCTCACCCCGGTGTTGTTCTTCAAGCTATCGGTCAGTGACCAACACTAGATGATGTTGCGACTCGCAATCTGGTACTGTATATCTGGCCTATATGCGCACCAACGAGCATCCATCAGACCTCCGTGTGTAACTCACCTCCTACATCCGTCACATGAGAAAGTCAGGCCGCCATCGCCTCAGCTTGGCTTGACTGCAGGACGAAAATAGCATCCCAAACTCGACTATGTCCACTTCTGGATCGCGCAATGACACCCATGAACCTCTTCGCGCTTGTCGACTGCTCGACTACTCGTTTCCCAACCCCGAGTGCTTCCGCCTTCCGTCCGCTTCTCACCTTCCTCTTCTGCATGTCACCTGTGCACGCAGGCGTGAACGCGTAATGATGGCTTGACTCGGCGGGAGCGTACGTCTGCTATACGAATGCATGTTGCCCTTCATTACCCTCACCCTTGATGACGGTGGCGGAACCAGCGCCCGCGGTGCTGCGTCCGGCTTCGACGCCTGCATGCACAAAATAAAATCGCATGGAGATAGCCTTTGAAACCATGTGTACCCGTTCGTGGATACCATACAGAATCGAGTGCCGGATAAACGACCGACATGGGTTTCCGACTCTGGATCCTGTCCGCAAGTCGCCGTCCAGGAAGGACCGAGGAGTAACCAGTTGGTGGTCCGCTGCTCGTTGTGAGTAGTACTGCTTTTCGCATTCTTCATGACGGAAAGGGCTCATACGAAACCTTCCTCCCAGGAAGATACTTTTCGTGCGACTGCAGTTCCAGTGGAGCATTATCGAACACGTGCCCCTCCAGGACGCCGTGCACATGTCGTTATGTCTCAAAGCGACAGTCCTTGGTGTGCCGTCCTAGCGCCTCCCGCGGAGTCAGGATAGCTCGTGTACTCTGTATGGAGTAAGCTGTCCTGGTGCTTAGCAAACTGATGAGCGCATATGCACCAAGGAGACTTCGGCATTGCAAGAGGGCGGGACAGTAAAGAGAAGACACGCGAACGTTGAGATAAGAGCTGACGTGGAGTGGTTAATTAGGGTAAGTCGGAGGCGGGTAACAGTATGATAGTGATGCTCGACTCGGATGTTCCCATTTTTTGGACTTTGGTGTCGTTGTCGAATTACTTTGCCGACCCTCGCTACGAGCGACGAAAATTCAAGTTGGAGGGAATCATTTTGAACCAGCCTGCGCTCCCCTACTCAAGGGATAACAGACTGATCTTTAAAGTCTGAAGTAGAAAGTTCTTGTTTTTATGCGCACGATACTATTCCGCCCACTTGTGCGCAGAAGAGACGACTCAGGCCCTGCACGACGCGCGTGCTTTATAAACGGGCTACGCAAGCACGGCGCTAAAGAGGATTCAAACGTTTCGCAGACATCTGATTGGACGGGAGGATGCCGCAATATGGGATTAACACTCACACGCCCTTTCCCACACTGCACGCTGCACAAGATAGGGACACGCTCGCAACTTGCTCTTCACCATCACCGTCGTCTCGAACAACTCGCTAGCAACTCAACCGCACTGAATTTTACGAGCATGTCGCAACCCGGAAACCATTCTGGTACCGTTCAGGAGTGAGTTGACATGTTATATATGATTTTTGTGATTTGTTCTGAATTTTGCGATTACGCGTATGTAGGATTCTGTATCTTAAAGGTGATCTGAGATTCCGCTTCGTCTGGGAACGCATAATGAAGTATAATGCTGTATTCATAGCCATCGAAATCGGTTTCAAAGCCAACAAACCGCGCCACCCGATTTTCGCCAAAGTCAAGTCGGGCAAGGATCAGCGCAAGTCTCCGCTCTTTAAGAAGGTCGAGCTTGTCAATTGGGGCCTGGGGAACTATCTGTGAGTGCAACCGCGATCGATGGAGTGAGTCCGTACGTTAATTGGTCAACAGGCGTCTTCTGCTTCCTGTGGACCTTTCAATCTCAGTCGAAGAGGTCCACAAAATTAAACGGAACAAAGACATAGCAACGTTCGAATTAAATCTTACGTCCGCGGACATCATCGAAAAGGACACGTTCTCCGCAGATGGTACGTTATCACTTCCGATCCGACTGACGCCTAAAGACTTATCTTCGAACTCACCGTAGATACGAGCGGACGGGCTCGCGTGAAGCTGACTTTTGTATCACCGGTGAGGAGAATGTACGGGCTCAGGCTGAACCCGACACTGATCTTTGCGAAAGACCGACGAACTCGCGGAGCGTCTTGTCCAGGAAGCTCAGACTGCAATCGGAAACAAAAAGGTCCTCCTGGAATCTCTTGGGAAGGCTGGAAAGGTTATTGCGGTCCTCATGAAATTCACTGATCTCGCGTCCGATGTACGTTCATATTCTGTGACTCGACCTTCGTTTTTTCTGAGGAGCCAAATTCGTGCAGGTCCACCCAGCTGCCAAGGCTGCTTTCTTACTCGTCGGGGTTTTGTATGAGGTAACGTGGGCAGTAAATTCAGTAGACCGCGTTCCCTGACATCCACTATAGCAATTTCAAGCGCAGCAGGAATGTCATGATGAGGCCTCTGCGCTTATAAAGGGTGTAGCCTCGCTCCTTCCATTTGTCGGGGATGATGTCCAAGCTCTCGCGAGAAATGCCGGGACGTTGCAGACCATTAAGGAGATGCTGGATCTTTTCTGTATGATATCTGAGCTTGTCGTTGATTATTCTGGGAAGGGAATGCTGGGTAAATTATAGCATTGTGTGCAGGACATTCCGTGCTGAACGTGACTTTTCAGGAGACCTATTCTCCTCTCGCAAGGGCGAATTGGATTCGTCGAAAGAAGAGCTTCGAAGGCTGAGAGGGACCTACGATTGGTGTATCAAGACGGAGATTTGGAGATCTGTTATTGAAACAGGTGATTCCAAGACCAAGCTAGTGTTTGTATTATTAACGTCTATCTAGATATGCGCACGGAGGATATTCAGCTTCAACAGTTGCGAGCTGCAGGGCGAGCTTATTATGATGTGGAAAAGAGGTGCTTGGGAGGGACGAGAACGTCTGTTTTGGAGCGTATCAGGGAATGGGGCACTTCTGAATCTGGTCCAGGGCTCTTCTGGTTGCACGGCATGGCCGGGTCTGGGAAGAGTGCAATTGCAAACTCAGTAGCTTATATGTTTGAGGAGCAACAATGTCTTCTGGGATGTTTCTTCTGTAAGAGGGATGATCCAGAATGTCGCGTACCGATGAATGTTATCCCAACACTAGCGATGCATTTTTCAAAATGGCATCAGACCTACCGTTCAATGGTTGCTTCTGTTATACAAGGAAGGGATGGGCCAAAGCTTATGCAGAATCTGCAGTGGCAATTTGAGCTGCTTATGAAGAATCCTTTGACTTCTCTGGCTACTGAGCATCGAGATCTACCGCCAAAGCCCCTAATTATTGTTGTGGATGCTCTTGATGAATGTGGAGACTCAGCAGAATTGAGATCTGGCCTGGCTGAGTCTCTTGCAAGTGTGGCCAATGTAGTTCCATGGATTAAGATGTTTATTACTAGTAGGCCTCTTCCAGAGTTTTACCAAGTTTTCCATCAAACTGCTGTGAGCTCTGAGACCTTCAACATTAGCACTGAGGTTGCTCTTGAACAAGTTGAAGATGACATAGTGCAGTACACAAGACACTGTGCAGAAAGGTTCCAGGTTGACCTTTTGGAAAATCAGATCACAGAGCTTGCTGCAAAAGCATCAGGGCTATTTATCTGGACTAGTACTGTGTTTAAATTCATTGGTGCACAGATTAACAAATGTAGGGCAGTTCAAACAATTCTATCACAAGACTTGGTGGGCAATGCTGAAGCTGAGCTTGATAAGGTCTACATTACAGTCCTCCAGAGTGCAGCTATGGGGCCAGATAATACCCAAATCATCAAATCTGTGATTGGCCTGGTTGTCTGTATATCAAAAAATATACCCCTTCCAGAAAATGTACTTCTTGAATTCCTATTTGCTATAGAGAATGACATGAGCTTGTTGGTGTTAAAAGAAACACTTGATAGGCTACAAGCAGTCCTGTACAGGGATGCATCAAATGGTGGAGCTATTCGTGTTTGCCATCCATCCTTCCTTGACTTTGTCAATACTCAGGCACGCTCTCAAGACTACTGGACTCAGCCTACATATATGGATGAAATTATGGCTGCCAGGTGCTTGCATATAATGGACTCAATGTTGAAGTTTAACATCTGTTGTATAGAAACATCCTATCTTTCAAACAAAGATGTTCCAGATCTTCAGAGCAAGATCAAAACTCATATCCCACAACATCTTTGGTACAGCTGTATATACTGGATGAATCACTTTGCTGGCTGTAATGTCATTGATATGGATACAATGCATGGACTGAACCAGATATTATGTACTCCCAAAGCCCTATACTGGCTAGAATGTCTCAGTCTCATTAATGAGCTGAAATCAGGCATAAATATTCTTGAGCTTTTCTCCAAGCACTACAAGGTATGTTTATATACTATAATATTACATTCCATGTATAATACTCAAAACATTGTGTCTAGCCCACAGGAATACTAGCTGCTGCCAGCAAGGACCTGCACAGGATCCTGACTTCTTTTTATACTCCAATCTCTGTCAGCACTCCACACCTTTATGTATCAGCACTATCCTGGGTCCCTACAGAGAGCTATGTGGCTAAAACATTCTACCCACACTTCCAGAACCAGCCACTTATTGGTGCAGGAAAGGAAAAGAGCTGGAATCCTACTGTATGGACAGCCAATGCAGGTAGTGCTGTAAGCTGTGTTGCCTACTCCCCTAATGGGAGACACATTGTGTCTGGCTCAGAGGACAACACCCTGAGGATCTGGGATGCCTGGACTGGGAGTCCTGTGGGAAAGGCCCTCACAGGTCATTCAAAGAGTGTCTGGTCTGTTGCCTACTCCCCTGATGGAAGACACATTGTGTCTGGTTCAAGTGACAACACCTTGAGGATCTGGGATGCCCAGACTGGGAGTACTCTGGGAGAACCCCTTACAGGCCATTCAAACTGGGTCTGTTCTGCTGCCTACTCCCCTGATGGAAGGTACATTGTATCTGGCTCTTGGGACAATACCCTGAGAATCTGGGATGCCCAGACTGGGAGCTCTGTGGGAGAGCCCATCAAAGCTCACTCAGGGATTGTCTGGTCTGTTGCCTACTCCCCTGATGGAAGACATATTGTGTCTGATTCAGATGACAACACCCTGAGAATCTGGAATGCCCAGACTGGGAGTCCTGTGGGAGGGACCCTCACAGGTCATTCAGGAAGTGTTGACTGTGTTGCCTACTCCCCTGATGGAAGACATGTTGTGTCTGGCTCAGAGGACTGCACCCTGAGGATCTGGGATGCCCAGACTGGGGGTGCTGTGGGAGAGGCCCTCACAGGTCATTCAAGAAGTGTATGGTCCATTGCCTACTCCCCTGATGGAAGATATATTGTGTCTGGCTCATGTGACAACACCCTGAGAATATGGGATGCCCAGACTGGGAGTGCTGTAGGAGAGCCCCTCACAGGCCATTCAGGGATTGTCCGGTCTGTTGCCTACTCTCCTGATGGAAGACACATTGTGTCTGGCTCTTCTGATAAGACACTGAGGATCTGGGGTGCCCAGACTGGGACTGTGGGAGATCCCCTCACAGGTTACCCAGAGAGAGTGCAGTCTGAATCTGGCTCAGATGTTGACACCATGAGAATCTGGGATGCCCAGACTGGGAGAGAGTCCATCATAGGTCATTCAGAGGGTGTCTACTTTGTTGCCTACTCCCCTGATGGAAGACACATTGTGTCTGACTCATATGACAACACTCTAAGAATCTGGGATGCCCAGACTGGGAGTCCTGTGAGGGAGCTCCTTATGGGTCATTCATACTGGGTTAGTTCTATTGCCTATTCCCATGATGGAAGACACATTGTGTGTGGCTCAGATGATGGCACCCTGATGATTTGGGATGTCCAGACTGGAAATCCCATGGGAGAACTCCTCACAGGTCATTCAGGTAGTGTCAACTCTGTTGCCTACTCCCCTGATGGAAGACACATTGTGTCTGGCTCAGAGGACTGCACCCTGAGGGTCTGGGATGCCTGGGCTGGGAGTCCTATGGGAAAGGCCTTCACAGGCCATTCAAAGAGTGTCTGGTCTGTTGCTTACTCCCCTGATGGAAGACACATTGTGTCTGGCTCAGAGGACTGCACCCTGAGGGTCTGGGATGTTCAGACTGGGAATGCTGTGGGAGAGGCCTTCACAGGTCATTCAAGCAGTGTCTGGTCTGTTGCCTACTCCCCTGGTGGAAAGTGCATTGTGTCTGGTGCTTCTGACAATACCCTGAGGGTCTGGGGTGCCCAGACTGGGCATTCCATGGGAAAGCCCCTCATAGGTCATTCAGGGGGCATCCTTTCTGTTTCCTACTCCCCTGATGGAAGACACACCATGTCTGGATCTTTTGATAATACTGTGAGGATCTGGAATGCCCAGACTGGACATCCCATGGGAAAGCCCCTCACAGGTCATTCAGGTGGTGTTGACTCTGTTTCCTACTCCCCTGATGGACAGCATATTGTGTCTGGCTCTTCTGATAACACCATAAGGATCTGGAGTGCAGATGCCATTCAGGCAGGTTTTGAAGTTGCAGGATCACATTCTCTAAACAGGATCAACAATGATGGATGGGTAAGGGACCTGTTACATTTTTCCTTACACTCTCCACCGACTCCTAACCCCATAGGCCTCTAGTACATTCTATGACCCTGTCGCGCTTACTGATCATGTACCATGCTCAGTCATTCCCTTCCGCGCCATTCCACCATGTTCTACTAACTCCTCACCCCTAACACGTTCCATCTCATTCTCCCATATTCCATAGGTCTATATAAGCTGTACCTCGTCGAGCATGTAGCCTTAAGCTTATGCTCTTTGTTCTTACAAGCTCATTTGCCCACCCGCGAGCCCAGCGTGCTCTCCATCGTAACCCGACCCAATACCGCCGCGCCTACCGTATGCGCCTCACCAAGTACATCGTCATTACAATCTTCGTCGTGCACCTCGTCGTCTCCACCAACCGACTTCGTATCCGATGTATCCGCAACCTGGACGGCTCACCTATCATTTGATCTTAACAGGACCCATATGGCAACCTCTTACTATGGGTCCCACACATGTACCATTCTGGTATACATGATATGTCTAAGATATGCATTCCAGCTTTGACTAATGGAGAATGTGTACGAGTCAACTGGGGAATGCTTTTGGAGTATAGTGATTTATCCTGGGTCCGTATTTTGAAGCATTCCTAGGTACATTTTTTGTTATAATCATAAGAAGTGGAGTTATTTCCAACAAGCCACAGAGTCTGTTCTGGAAGTTCTTAGCATCCAGTTTGTTTCTGTTATTGACTGCTTTCATTACACCTTGTCATTTTCATAACACACAGTTTTTTACCATTTTCTACTTGTAGCTGGTTAGTGTCTCACTACTATGAGGTACTATTGTGTGTATGCATGAAATAAAATTACTGTTGCCAAGCCAGCCAGTAAGTTTAAGTTGTAGTGAGTATGTACTTAAACTTTCCTATGTAAGTGGAAAATGACATGAGCTCTTTTTGTCAATATTGTACAAGTCAACTCACCGTTTAAGACAATTTAAGAACATGTAATAGACAATCCAGCAGTGCACATTGGGGTAGTGGGGGCCATAGAATATCTGTTACGACCTCATACAGTGGATATAAGCCCTTTGCACTTTCATTTGTAGCCGACAGATTATGATGCTACTTTCCCCTGTTTGAAGCGGCAGGCTGAGTGCATGTTACGTAGCTCATAATGGCAAGTATCAGACACATTGAGTATATATATGTACATATGTATATCCGAGGGGCAATGCTAAGGGGAGTGCTGTGCGTACACCATGCAGTGGAGTAAGAACTGGTGTGTTGTTCCTTGAATAGATGATATAGATAATAGGAGGTGTAGTAGACGCACCGGACGAAGGAGATATGTATTTGTGTCACCTAAGCGTAGGTTAGTATGGTTAGCCGCTCGCGTACACTTGAGCTATTCCCGCAGCGGCACTCCTCCTGTATAGTGTCTGTACAGAAAACTATGGTTTTCCTTCGCGCTCAGCGCCACACTTGTCTAGAGCAAAGGTAAGCAAGGCGGGCTGACGCCGAACGCAGCGACTAAAATGCGAGGAGAATGGGTGGACGGCTGGTTGAGTATCTTTCTTCAAGTTGGAATCACGCACGCCTCCCACTTGGAATGACTGTGCCGATTTATGTGGCCGACGCCCGGACCAAGTAAGCTGCGTAGTTAAACCTCATCATGCGGTATGTTTTCTCAGACGCGTTCTCCGATATTCCGACCCGTGTCGCTGGGCCGCTGAACCTGAGTCCTGGAGAAGCATGCACCACAGAAGAAGCGCCGCAGTAAGCCATTAGATAACTGCAGTCCCAAGCCAAGTGAGCAGAAAAGGTTCTGGTGCGGTTACCAGATACCAAGTCTACGCAGGCGTTTAGACACTGCTCCAGAACAACGAGAACGTCACTGTTTGACGATTGTCCGGCGTCTGGCTGGCGCCACCGTGACTGCGGTGACTCGTGCACAAACACGGTCCAAATAACAGACAACACAGCCTCTAGTGTCCGTCCCTGTCTGTGTACCCGACTCATGCGGTCTACAGACTACAGGCTCGACGAACTCACCCGGTCTGGCTCGCGCACCGACTGGATGTGACACAGCCTTCTGTTTTTTTCTCTCCCGGTCAGGCTGAGGAGGACACTCCACACGCAAGCGGGTGCGCGGTCCCGACAAAGCAGTCTGTACCGTCATCCTCGCGTACGAGCCAGCGAGCAAAGGTATGCCACCCGCGTCGGTGCAGGCGTTCGCCTGAGTGCTCAATTCCATCATAGCAGGACTTGGCGTACGTCCGCAAGTAGGGAGGGAGCCGCTCGCTCGGTGCACGCGCTCTCTTCGCTCCCACTCCGTGTCTCTTTGGCAGAGGGGGGCGCTTGCTTTTACGACACAATCGTCATCAGTGTGCTCTTTGGCAAATCGACTGCGACGTCTAATGCAAGGTGCTCGCGACGCACACGCACTATGTATGTCACCCCAGAGCTAAGCCCACTCGGTCTGGTTTGCTCCTTGGTAAGACGGCTAGCAAATGGGGAACAGGACAGGGAACAATATGCACTACGGCGCATAGGAAAAGGTTAGTCTAATCCCAACCGCCGACTCATCACTTAATACTCACGCAGAACAGACTGTTTTGCACAATAGCTGCGGTTGCTTTTTTTTGCAGACGTGGACTACGTGCGGTTGGGGAGATTGAGGACAGTGCCTGGGCACTGAAAGCGGTTGATGATGAGCATGAGTGAAGATCATTTTGTGCTAGTCCTGTCTCTGTACCACTGTGCTGACTTGCTAACCCAATGTATCGGTACAGTTGGGGCGAATGTTGCGAACGATGTTGAACTGTTTGCCTCTTCCAAATTGCATGGAGCCTCTGATTGAGTGGCATCTCAGCGTCCTGCTCCGTGCGAGTACTAAGATGTGCAATATCAAGAGATAGAGCGTGCGTGTCGGATCCGCTCAGGTGATTTTGAGGCTGCGGATGGTCTGCGTATAAGCGCTAAGAAAGCAATTCGTTTTAATGACTATTCCCACCCCATGCGCGAGTCGCTCTGTAATCCGCTACGCCTCTCGCAAGACGCAAACCCGCAAGTTGACCAGCTGGCTGATTCTGCTTCTACCTTATCCTGAGTCGCTGCTAGGTACCACTGTCGACATTTCCAAATGGGGTCCTCTGATGTCCGGAGCCAGGCTGTTGTTTGTCCCAGGTGCCCTATGCAGATCTGCACCGCATGAGTGGCTGACGTCTTTCAGCTTGGACTGAAGATAGCCAAGGCAGCAGCATCGGACTGGTCAGGTTAGCGGCATAAATACGCTTCTGTACCCCTGGGCTACTCAGTGACGAGTCTGTCTGGGTGGTCAGAACTACTGATTTCGTTTGTCCCGCTTCCACCTTCGTATAGTACCTTTACACTGGCCACAAGGTCGCGTAAATGCAGCGTCCCAACCTACTCGGCACGGCTTCGGCGGAACGTATCAAATTGAATGAAATTTGTATATTGTCGGGAAGCTCTACGGACCCGGATAGTACTAGTATCTGTACCAGCTGACCCTGTCCGTGCTTGTTGATATTGAGTTACAGGATTGCCGTAAGCCCCGCCAATCATGCAGAAGAGGCAGGTTACAAACTCGGGATGGGGAATTCTCCGTGCATATTGACTTCGATCGCATGTTGTTGTAATTTGTAGCCAGTGAGTTTTTCCAGTACCGATATCACTGAATGGCCGCAGTGACCGCAGTCATTTCTCACTGTACTGCGGTCTGCCCACCAGATCGGCCTCACGGTGATGGACAATGCCACATGCCGAAACGAACGCACGGCACACTCCAGAATACCGATATAAGCACTTTACCATTGTATTAAAGGCGCGTCGACCGGGCTGTCATCTTGGTCCTGGAATTAGTAAGTCAACGGACCAACAGAAGATATACATGAGTTAATATACCAGTATGCAACCTGAGTCAGGACCGGAACAGACGCCCACTGGCATGGCAGCCCTTATTTCATCGCTGGGGAAAACACAGAGCCCATCATCCGCCCTTTAGTCGCGCAGCTCGCTACGCATGGCTGCTCCATCTGTTCCTGCCTCTGCGCCTTCAACTACCCTGTGCCCGCCCGCCCGCGTCCACGTCGCCCCGACAACGCCCGCGGACCTCCCAGCAGCCGTTGAATGCGAGCTGCTCGCATTCTCGGGTGCGTTCCCGCCCTTTGAACGCTCCTCGCATCTCATGTCTCCCTTCCGTGCGCCGCTCGTACGCGCGGGCGTGCATCCGCGCCTCTGGCCCGACTTCAACCCCACTGTCCGCCGACATGCACGTAGAATACGCGATGGCATGCTGTTCTTTACTGCGTTCGTACCCAATGGCGATGATGACGAGGGCGGGAACGGGGCGTGTACGCGCGTTGTGGGCCTGGCGGCGCTCGAGCGGCCGCGCAGCGATGTGACTGCGGCGCGCATGAAAAGGGGATGGACAGGGAGGTTACTCGACGATTACGTGTACCCCTCAATGGACACTGTGGAGGATAAGCTGTGGAGCAGTGGACCGACAGGTACGAATGTCGAATTCAGGAAGGTCGCCAAAGATGCTATGAATGGGGGCCGCGACATGTTCACGAGCAAGCGCGAATGCTACATACTGTGCGTTCTGTTTTCGAGTTTCGCACCGGGGCCTCTTAATTTTATGCGGGAGTCCTGATCCCCTCTGTTCCTTAGCCATATGCTCATCGTGCACCCGCATTTCCAGCGGCGAGGCGTCGGCTCTGCGTTGCTCGCGCACTGCATCGCGCTCGCCGACACCAGGCAGGTACCGCTGTACCTCGAGGCGTCGCGCGCGGGTGCACCGTTATACGCCGCACGCGGATTCAAGATGCTTCGTATGCTCCGGGTAGAGTACAAAGATGAGGTCATCGAGCTGCCCGTGATGGTACGCGAACCCACTGGTACACAGGAGGTCCCTCCTTCCTTTACTCTCGGAGGAGAGGAGGTGGGGGTGTCCGAAGAGCATATCAACGTATAGATGGTACATAGTTCAGAACCTTCAACTAGTGTCGTTTAACCGTCTTTTTTAGCGTGCTCGATGTAGGGCTATTTGTGCTTTGTTATGCACTGTAGTCATAAGGAGACCAAGTCAAAAGTATGGTCGACCGTCATCATGTATGCAGCGCGTTGGTTCGATGCGTAAAAATGAGTGCTGTCTTACCTCTGCTTATTATGGTGTCCCCAGTGTTATAGCGTCTCCAGTGTTCTGAGCAGACGAGAAGGCTCCTCTGGAACTTAGATGATCATTTGAATTGGTTTGGATCCGACGGGGCGGGGTTTTTATCGCGTTTGTAGTATCGCAACAATCTGCTATTCCTTCATGCTTCCTCTCTGCATTCCTTATAGAACATCATCCCTATTTGTCCAAACTGGAGCAATTTTGAGATCAGCCGACGCAGGAGAGAGCATCTGGATGGGATACGAAGTAAGGGCTTTTCGCTGGTTCGGGGTTATAATGTGTTCATTTGAGTGTTTTTCTTTGCATGCTCGGTGCAGGGCCGTATATGTTTTAGGGCAGTTTCCTGTTCGACCTCCTACTTCCATCACACGAGTGAAAGATGCACACCACGCGGTCACCGATAAGAGTCGGGACCGAATCGAAATACCGACGATCATTTGCGCAGAGTAGCCCGGATGCATAAGAGTACCTTGGCTGTCAAGCAGGAAGAGGACCTGAGCCCGCAGTCGCTGGCTCGCGCACCATCACTGGCATCTCAACAACCTCGTCCTTGTACTCTATCCGTACAGTCCTTATCGTTCGGAAGCCGTGCGAGGTGTACAGCGGCACGCCCTCCGCCGAAGCCTCGAGGTAAATTGCTGTATTTGTCGCGTCAGCGACCGCAGAGCATTGTGCGAGCAGCGCAGAGCCGATGCCACGTCGCTGGAGCTGCGGGTGCACGGCGAGCGTGCGGCTGTTGGTAGAAGTGACGTCAGTTACTGCTCGTATTGTTTGTAGTAGCTAATGGCGGAAAAACGAAAAACGAAGAAACGAAAGCGGTACGCACAGCACGTAGCAGTCGCGCTCGCTCGCAAACTCGTTCCGGCCCTTCTCCAGAGCCTCAGACGCCGCCACCCAGAACGCACCGTCCACGCCGGTAAGAGCGCCCTGTATCTTGTCCTGCACAGCGTCCATCGTGGGATAGACGTAATCGGCCAGCAGCGCCTCCGCCCACGTCCTATTTGCACGTGCGGCAGCAGATGCAGCGCGGGACGGCTGGAGCACCACGAAGCCTGCGGGGCGCGCCCGCGCGCCATCGCCGTCGTCGGGCACGAATGCAGTGAAGAGCAGCATGCCGTCGCGCAGCTCGCGTGTGCGGATGCGCACAATCGGGTGGAAGTCTGGCCAGAGGCGCGGGTGCACGCCCGCACTCAAGAGCGATGCGCGGAGGGGGAAGAGAAGAGAGGCGAAGAGATTGGTGAATGCGAGCATCTCGCACTCTACAAGCGCGGGGAGGTCGGCAAGCGTCGTCGGCGCGACTGAGACGGAGTTGCTTGAGGATGAGGACGCCATAGGTTCTTGTGGATGGGATGAGAGGCTAAGAGAGTGAGAAGGGAGGTTATGTAATAATCTGTTACGGATGTTTTGAGCTTTGAGTCAGTTGCGCATGCATGCCGACCGGTGCCGCAATGGTGACTGTTTTAAGAAAGACGATGCGAGCGGAATAATAAACGACTTTGATCCCAAAGATGATATCTAGACTCCGGCGTATATATGCATGCCCGGTTTTCGAGCACCATTCAGGCCGCCGCATCTGCACTGATCGAATATCGACTTCAGTTGAATGCGGCCAGTCGCGGTCGGCGGCATGCATCGAACGACGCGCGACGAGAGCTTGAAGAGTGGGGGTGATACCTATAAGTGAGGCAGCGGGCATTCGTCAAAACAGGCGACTTTGCTCAAATAACATTAGCACCCCTACTTGCGGACCTGGATCGCTACTTTCGATTTCCCCGGTACACGTGAAGAACGAGTGGGCGAGGTCGCCCCGCCATAACAATCATATACCATGAATTATCAATGACCTTCACGTTAGCGGGACAATTAGAGCGCTAGAGAGCCACGAGTCGAGTTGATGAGATGTGTAAGTAGAAATATCGAACAGCGGGTTTAACCAGTGGTTCAAGGCCATTTTCTCGGCCTTCGTTATACCGTCGCACAGCGTAATGGTGCAGAGACCCACCTCCGTCGTCTCGCATCCGTCATCAGCTCCACTCAGAAGTCTCAGTGTACAACCCAACGCCGACACGCCTGCCCTCTATCTTCATTTGTGAATTGGCGCCAACGCACATGACAATGGGAGCCTTGTGAACCTGGCTGTTTTGTAAGGTCCTGAGAGCGCAGGGTGCCTTGAAATGCAAAAAACGCGTCTCCGAAGTGTTTTAAGCAGTGAGATGTGAAGTGGTTGATGAATGCGCAGTGGAGGGAATGGAATATTCGATGATTTATTGTAGGCCCTTTGGCCC
>JAKOPK010000425.1:0-22095 GCA_024195185.1 Coniferiporia weirii
GCGCGACAGGTCATGGAACGTACTAGAGGCTTGTGGGGTTAGGAGTCTGTGGAGCGGGTGTAAGGAAAAATGTAACAGACGGCCGATCCACAGCGGGGAGGGGGCTTCTGGCGTGTTGAAAGAGAGGGCACTCCAAAAGGAGGTGCTCGTGGGTTTGAAGGGGGGCGCCGCAGGGGCAGGCGATGGGGAGGTCGGGGAGGAAGCAGGCGGCGTATTCGCCAAAGTGGCCGTGTCTGAGGACGACCTGGACCGCGCAGCTTTGAAGGGCGCGGGAGGCGGGGGCTTTCCAGGCGGTGAGAAGAGCAGTGGTCGGGGGCTGGGGCAGAGCGCGACCAGCGAGGGAGCGGTGGTGGGGGGTGTCGGACACATAGGTGCGAGCCCACATGTCGGTGGCAGCCGCGAGGGCCTCTTGGCGTAAGGCGGAATACGTATGGTAGAAGAGAGGGCGGCTGCTAGGGGGGAGGCGGGTGAGAGAGTCAACGTATTCGTTGCCGGGACCTTCATATGCCCAGGGCACCAAACAAGGTGCGCGTGATGGGTTGAGTCGGCCAGTAGAAAAGGGTCCAATAGGGACCGAAACAAGGCGGATGAGGATTGCGCAGGGTGGGGGAGGAGGGAAAGGATGGCGGTAAGGGCTGGCGCGCAGTTGGATATAAAATAAAGGGACCGCACGACGTGGCAATGGACCGCACCCGTGCAGAATGCCACAGCGCACCGGACGCCAGCCACGGAAACGTGGCCCGCCTCTAGGTGGCTTTTGTCCAAACACGTACACATCTCTCCCAGTCCAGGTGGAAGAAATGGTGTTGTGTTTGCGTGCGTGTGGTTTAGTGGCTCGGGGCAGGGGTCATATAAGCGGGCACCACTTGTTCCGAGACATTTACATATCCTTACAACCAACCCTTCGCCCTCTTTCCCAGCCCGCTGCCCCTGCTCTCGCTAGGACTCGTGAACGCTATGACGTCCGCGCTCGCACTTACGCTCACTCTTCTCTCCTACTTGCTCATTTGCGCGGCCCTTCCGTCGGCGCAATTGAAAGCGCCGTCAATTCCGAACACGGTGTACCTCATCCGGCACGGCGAGAAGCCCGCAGACGGCAGCAACGGGCTCTCCCCGCAGGGAAAGCTGCGCGCAGAATGTCTTGTAAACGTGCGTCTTTTCGCCTCTAACGTATTCCCTCCTATTCGCCTCCCTTGTTTTCCCCCTATCACATTCCTGTCCCCGATTCTGACTAGCTGGACTGACCGCTGACCTGCGACCCTCCTCACAGGTATTCAACGCCACCTCGGGCTACGACATCGGCTACATTCTTGCGGAGAGACCCAAGTCGAGCGGTGCACGCATGCGCCCACTCGAGACTGTCGAACCCCTCGCGGAGAGTCTCGGGCTTACTGTCGATACTAGCTGGTGCGGCCGTCTATCCCTTTTAAACGTCTCTTTCATATCTAATCTTCATTTACTGTATCTAATCTAATCTACTCTATTTTAAACCAACCCAACCTTATATCCGGAACTTCCCCCCCGGGCGCCTACGCAGTTCAAAAGAAGACTCCTCGTGCGTCGCCTCTGCCATCGCCGCCTTCTCCGCCGCCTCCTCCGCGAACATTTTGATCTGTTGGGAGCACGGACATCTGACGGACATCGTCAGAGCGCTCGGCGTGCCGAAGCGCGCTGCGCCTAAATACCCTGGCCGCACGTGCGTTACTACCTCTGCATTTTCTTCTTCTTCTGTGTCGAGTTTTCGACTATTGGTTTTGGGTGTGCTTGTTGTGAAGTATGGTCACTGATGGATTTGCGATGACAGGTACGACACCATATGGACGCTACAGGACCAGGCGGTCGTAGCACAGACGAGCGAAGGGTGTCCCGGGCTCGACAACTGGTCGGCCGACCGGCTCTTGCGATTGAATAACTGAATGACTGACTGGCCGGCTCGTGGTGGACTGGCTGAGCCAGTGGTGTAGGCTCGGCTGGCGGCCAAGGTGTCGTGAAATGGATGGATACGTGCCTGCTCAGGCTTGGGCTTGAGAGAGGTCCGACACCTGAGTCCAACTTGCTTGAGTCGCGTTCCCTACATGCGCAGGCGTCGAAGCTCGATCTCGGGCTTGTGCTAAGATTGGTGTATGTACGAAGTATGTATTTAAAATATGTTTATATGTGTACCTTTCCCTATACTCGTTATTTTCCGTTAGTGTTTGTAATTCGTAGACCTTTGAAACGCATGTACTGTATCCCTGACGCGCCGCTGTTAATGGTTTCGCGCGCCGAGCGTGGTTGCTGGTGAACTGAGCTGAGCCTGAGTACTCAAGGGTGTCGGTGTGGTTTGGTCTATCTGAGTCGGTTCTCGGCGTCACTACGTAAACCGACCGCCGAGCGGCCCGCTCAGACCACGCGGCAGCGACCGTGAGCGCTTAATGAGTCGTCACAAGCGCTAAAGAAAATTCAACACCTCACGAGTCTCCGTCCATGGTGGGCTCTGAACGCACGTTCTGTGGCTCCGAAAAGCTTTCTCTCCCAGTCATTGGCGCGTGGGCGAACGTGCTTGGATGAAAGATCTTGGGCCGCTCAAGGATCGAGCCTTGTCCCCTGCCAAAGAAGAGCAGTCACGGCCCCACGGCAGCCAGATGGGTGAAACGGTCCCACCGCTCGCGGTATTATGTCGTCGTTCATCGCCACATTGGCAGTGTCAATATTATCTAGTACGCACCGTCTCCTTTCTTTTACCCTGGCGTAGTGGGCTCAGGTCAGGCGGCCATGTGGCTGAACGTGACGTATGGGTGAACGCACGCGCATCTTCAGGGCAGGTTGATACGCGTCCTGTATTGCTGTCACACAGGGTCTTCAAGAAGTCGCTTTCATCGGCCTTTGGACGGGGCGCGTCCTCTGGGCTAAGCCAGAAAATACTACCGGAGAAGTCACAGACGCTTTCTATATACAGATCACACATGGAAATTGCATTTTTCATCGACAAATTTTTCATTTCACCAAGTTCACACAGCATACAGTATTTAGGGTCTTACATGTTACATGACGATCGCAAACGGGACATTGAAATGAGTCATAGCAAGATAGGCACAGCGGAGAGAAAACGCGTGGGAATGAGGGCTATGCTTGGGAAGCAAGTAACAAAGAAGAGATAACACATCTGTAAACAAGAGGATCGAGTCAGAAAGTCGGTGTAAGGCCCGGGAGGAACGGAAAAGCGAGCCAACAACCATGTGCGTTTTTACCGTCTGACTTATTTCTTTGAGATTTCATAATGGCCGGTTTTCCGTCCGCTTAAGAGCATCTCTGTTAGGAGAGCGGATAATCATCTTAAGTGGGCATGCTCCGTGTCCGCAAAACGCAATACGCACACCAATAGGGACACCGCCGATAATTCTGTCGATTACCACCAAAGTTGTATTGATAGGTGGTGGGTAATCTCCAATTTCAGCAACGGTCAACGGGTGGCAAGTCTGTGGCGGTGTGCAAGTGACGATAGTAAAAACACCGAGGTCATTGATGATGGCGATAATGTAGGGGGGAACTGGAGGCGGAGACGGAATGCACACGATTGTAGGCAGCTGCGCAGCCACAGAGCCGGCCTGGAGGACGGAGAAAGCGACGGCGGCGATGAGAACTTTGATCTGCATGATGTAGAGCAAAGTTCAGGAAGGCTGAAGCCGGACGAGTGGTGTACTGCTAGCTGACTGTGGGTGTCTGAGCGGTACTGAGGGAAAATAACTCTCTGCCTTCCTTCCTCCTTTTATGCATTTTTCGTTTCCTGTTTATCCGTCCTCTCCCTTGATTCTGGCATAAATTGATCCTTTGTAGATACTGTCCTCTCAAAGTTAGCGAGGGACGAGGTAGAGCTTTGATGAAGAGGCCTATCCGAGTCTCAACTGCGATCCTGCGCCTTATTATGGCAGGGTACGGAACCTGTGACTGGGTCATAGAGGGCTAATAAGTTTTATATTATACTATACACTATATAGTAGTAAACAGTTGCGTCCCAGATATAAAAAGAAGCCGATAATCGCACCCACACGCATTTCTCCATTTCTATTCTTATAATTTTATGCCCCGCGGGTGTTTCCACAGGAATCAATGGCGCAGGCGCTCTCGGCGAGCGCCTTTTGGCGGGAATTGATCTGCGGTGGGCCAAATATGGATTTTGGACCATCATTGATTGAATATGGGCCCGACTTTTTTTCTGAATGACAGGACGCCCTGAGCAGCGTTTGCCCATTTTGGACTCCCTAGTGCTGTTTGGGACATGGGGAAAGCGAATAATGGATGAAACTGTTCGAGGCTCCACTGAGATAGTAGTACGTGTCTCGCAGTGCATATATGTATGTCCTAGTGTTCCGTTCTTCAGGACGCTCGCGTTCCGCGAGTGCCAAGCGCAAACGTTCAGGAGCTGATTGGGCCAAGACATTGTAGAAATGCCCATATAATGTGTCTCGATAGCTGTAATTAATCGAGTTGTATCCGAAAGGGGGTGACCTGCAGACTCAGACAACCGCGCTAACCGGGTGCGCCGAATAGGTACGGGATCCGGTGGTTGTACAGAGCCGGTGAGCAAGGGATGGGACCTTGAGTTGACCTGTGTAGGGGATGTGTGATAAAGACAGCAGGGATGAAGGTAAACTCACTGTTTACCAGAATTCATCGTACAGGCACGTTTCATAAGTATAGTATCTTAAGACCTCGATATTTACGCTCATCATAAAGGGAGAAAACACTGCAAACGCTCCCAATTTGTTGTCCGAGGGCTGACTTTACAAAGTAGGGAAAAAGAAAGTTAGTCACAGGAAGATCCGGTTAATTCATTCTTATTACACGACCTTTGACCTGGCTCACCGTTTATGATTGGCCAGGACTCCGTACTACAGTATATCTGAACCATACATTTGCGGCCATGACTCCTGGCACTTATCATCATACCAGACCGGGATCTCTAAGTGCCTTTAATCTGGGACCACTCAGGGATTTACGCTGGAGCTCGACGCTGAAAGCCTGAGTTTTGATATCTTGGCCTTAGATTAGGTCACAGATTGGAGGACCAGGACTGGATCCAAGACCGTCCCCTCTTGGTGAACGATGCATGTACGCTCGACCGGCGTGGATACTAGGACTCAGACCAGGGTTCAGACCCTACATTGCAGAGAGCAAGTCTAGCTTCTCATGCACACGTCCGCTTGAGATCACGCCCCTCGCGGAGGGCCCGGCTCGCTGTAGATACCAGTTGGTGCGGCAGTGATTGCTTGTCTCTTTTGAACGTCCTTTCTATATCTGGTTTCCATTCTATTTAATCTAATCTAAACTGACCCTACCCTAGTGACTACGCAGTCTGAAAAAAGACTCTTCCGACATCGCTGCCTTCGCCTCTGCCTCCTCTGCGAGCATCCTGATCTGCCGGTAACATGGACCTCTGACATACATCGTTAGAGCACTCAGTGTGCTGAAAGACGCTGCATCTAAATACCCTGGCCAAGCGTGCGTTATCTCCCTGTTTTTTCTCTCCTTCGGTGTCAGGCTTCCGATTCTTGGTTTGGAGTATGTTGTGCTCTGAAGGTTGGTCACTAATAGACTTCCTATGTAGGTAAAGTGCCATATTGGTGCTAAAGGACCAGACGGTCGTAGCGCAGACGTGTGAAGGTGTTCCGGACTGGACGACTAGTCGAGCGGTCGACCGTTGCGACTGAAGGACTGGCTGTCTCGTGATTGACCGGCCGAACCGGAGCTTCAGCCACGGCTGCATCCCAGGTGCTGTGAAATGGGCGGATACGTACCTGCTCAAGCTTGAGATCGGCTCCGAAAGGCCTACATCTGAATCAAAATGTTATTTGCTTTCCGTTCAGGCCCAGGCGCTTCACACCCGCCACTCGGGCTTGTACTAACGCCGGAGTATGAGTTGTGTACATTATTCTATTGGTGTACCTCTCCTTATACTTGTACTTTTTTTGTATTTGTATTTGCAATTTGAAGACCTTTGAAACGCGTGCAATGCATACTTAGCAGAAAACGGCAGCGCACGCGCGCGCCGAAAGCAGTTGAGGGCATCGTTTGTTTCTAAGTCGGCTCTCTGCGTTCTCTGCGTCATTGCGTAAACCGGGCGCCTGCTCTGACCGCGTGGCTGCAACCGTGAGTGCTTAAAGTCTCCCGTTATGTACCCTTACTCAACGGCCGGCTCAACCGCGAGATTCCGACGTCTATCCGTACTCACGAGTCTTCGTCCACGAGCCCCTGTGAGCTCAGGACGCGCGCACTGTGGCTCTGGGAAGCCCTCTATTCCAGTAATTGGTACTGGGCACACATTTTTGAATGAAAGATCTTGAGCGTACAAAGCTTGGGTCTTCTGTCATGGCAGCCAGGTGGCTGAAACGGTCCCATCGCTCGCGCTAATATGTCGCCGTCCATCATCATATTAGTAGTGTAAACATCAGCTGGTACGCACCTCTCCTTTCTTTTACCCTTGGCCCATGTAGTCGAGGGCACAGGTCCCGATTGTCGGACAGCCAAGTGGCTGCACGTGATGTGTGAGTGAACGCGCGCGTATCTTCAGGGTGGTCAATACGCGTTTTGTATTGCTGTCACCAAGATGTCGTTTTCATCGGACTTCGGACGGGCGTGTCCTCCGTGCTAAGCTTTAAAATACCACGAGAGAGGTGCAAGACGCTTTCTATATGCACGTCACGCATGGAGATTGTATTTTTCATCGACAATTTTATTTCATTCCACCAAATTCACACAGCTTATTTAGGGTTTTAACTTTTACATGTTACATGACAATCGCAAACGGAAAACTGAAAAACTGAGACAAGCTGTAGCGGGATAAGCATAGCGGGGAGGGAGCGCATGGGAACGCGACACTACATTTCAACGAACAAACAATAAACGAAGGAGGGTACACATCTGTTGGTAAGAGGACTAAGCAAGTAAAATTGAAAAGGGGAGGCGGAATGGGCTAAAGCAGTGTACATTTCATCAATCGACTTATCTCTCACAGGTCTCCTAGTAGCTGAGTGCCCGTGAGTTTACTCGCATATCTGTTGGAAAAGCAGATGATTAGCTTGAATGGGCTTACTCAGCGTCCGCAATACGCAATACGTACGCCAATGGGGATACCGCCGAAAAAAAAGTCGATTAGTACCAAAGTCGTATTGATAGGTGGTAGGTACATTTCGATGGTAGAAAGATTTAGCGGCACGCAAGTCTCTGGCGCTGTGCAAGTGACGATAGTAAAAACATCGAGGTCATCGAGGATAGTGGTAACGATAGGGGGGAACGTTGGAGGCGGAGACGGGATGCACACGATTGTGGGCAAGACGACCTGCGCAGCCACAGTGCTGGCCTGGAGGGCGGAGAGAGCGACTGCGGCGACGAGAGCTTTTATCTGCATGATGTTGAGCAAAGTTTAGGAAGGCTGAAGATGGGCGAATGGGGTGTCTGAACGGTACTGAGGGACATAACTCCCAGCTCTCCTCCTTTTATGCACTTTTCGTTTCCTCTTTACCCATCTTTGTCCTTGCCTCTGGTGCAGATTGATACTTTGCAGAAATCTCGGAATGGGGTGGTCGTCATTTAGGTTTGGTAGTGGTATCGTCCTCTCAAGGTCAACGAGGAACAAGGTGGAGCTTAGATAAATAGACCTAACAGCGTCTCAACCGCGATCCAGCGCGTTATTATGGCAGCATACAGAGCCTGTAACTGGGTTATAGAGGGCTGATAAGTTTTTATATTATACATTGTATGGCAATAAACAGAGCGCGGCCTAGATACACAAAGAAGCCAATGATGCAATCCTCATGCATTTTTTCATTTCAATCCTTTTACCTTTATGTATGCCTGCGGGTGTATCCTCAGAAATCAATGGCCCAGGTGCCCTCGAGCGCTCTGTGGCGGGAATTGATCTGCGGTGAGCCAAATATGGATTCTGGACTATTGAATACGGGCCCGACGTTTTGAATGGCAAGGAGCCCTGAGCAGCGTTTGCCCGTTTCGGAATCCCTAGTGCGGTTTGAGGCATAGTGAAAGCGGACAGTGAACGAGACCGCCGGGGTTCTTCTAAAACAGGGACACATGTCTCGCAGTGCATATATGCTCCAATGCTCCGTTCCTCAGGAAGCTCGCGTCCTGCGAGTGGCAAGCGCTAACACTGAAAAGCTGGTTGGGTGAAGACGCCGTAGAAAGGCTCCTAGAATGTATCTCTAGTTGCAATTATTCGAGCTGTATCCGAAAGAAGAACTACCTGAAGAGTTACTCAACCACACTACCCGAATGAGTACTGGATCCGGTAGTTGTGCAGAGCCATTTAGTAAGGAATGGAAACCCCGACTTGATATGTGTGGAGAATGTGTAATAAAGACAGTAGCGATGAAGGTAGACTCACTGTTTACCAACAGTCATCGCACAGGCACGTTTCATAAGCATCTTAAAAACCCGGTATTTGCACTCATAAAGGGAGAAAGCTTTAGATCATGATCACTGCAAGCTCACAAGTTGTGCTTCGAAGGCTGACTTTGACAAAAGGGGAAAATGTGATTTAATCACGGGAACATTCGTACATTCATACTACACGACTTTTGCCACTGCCTATGCCTCTGGCTCGTCGTTGAAGCCAGTTAGTGTGGCTGTAACTGTCTGTCCCTTCTGAACGTCTTCCGTATCTAATCTTCATTTGATCTAACCTAATCTAAACCGACCCTACATCCGGAACTTGCCCTAGCGACTGCGCAATTCGAAAAAGACCCCTCCTGCGTCGCCTCCGCCATTGCCGCCTTCTCCGCAACTCCTTTCACGAACGTCCTGATCTGCTGGGAGCACGGACAACTGACGGACATCGTCAGGATGCTCGGCATGCCGAAGCGCGCTGCGCCTAAATACCCTGGCCACGCGTGCGTTATTACCTCTGCGTTTTTCTTCTTCGGTGTCGGGTTTTCGAGTTTTGGTTTCGGGCATGGCATGTACATGGTTTGAAGGACGGTCACTGATGAATTTGCGATGATAGGTACGGTACCATATGGACACTACAGGACCAGGCGTTCGTAGTGCAGACGAGCGAAGGCTGTCCCGGGCTCGACGACTGGTCGGCCGACCGGCTGTTACGACTGAACAATTAATTGAACGACTGATTGGCTGGCTCCTGATTGAAATTTGATTGGCTGAGCCGGTGCTGCAGCTGCTGCCGTGTAATGGGTAGATACGGGTGGATACGTACCTGCTCAGGCTTGGGCTTGAGAACGATCCCGGGAGGTCTGCATCATCTGAGTCCAAGTGTGAATCGTATTCTGTGCAGGCGCAGGCGTCTCACGCTCGCTACTTGAGCTTGTACTAACGCTGGTTTACGAAGTACGTGCTGTATGTATACGTGTGCCCTTCCCTATACTTGTACTTGTACTCTGTATCGGTATTTGTATTTGTATTTGTAATTCGTAGACCCTTGAAAAGTATGTACCTAACGGAAGCGACAGCGCGCGCGTCAGACTACTCATTGCTGGCGTTTTGCGAGCAGAGCGTTGCTGGTGAACCGAGCTGAGTCGATCCTCGGCGTCATTGCGTAAACTCAGACCACGTGGCAGCGGCCGTGAGCGCTTAACGTTTCGGGTCGAATTCTTACTTAATTCGCGAACGGCCAGCGCGATTCCAACGCCCGTCTTCGCAAGTCTCCGTCCATGAGCCCGTAGGTCACGACAAGCGTATGATCTTGTGCGCGTTCCGATCCGGTTCCTTAGGAGTCCCTTCTCTGGTCAGTGTTTTGTGAGTGCTTGCGTTCCCGAATGGAAGCTCTTGGGACGCTCAAGGCTTAACGCTAGCAGAAGAGCGGCCACGGCAGCCAGTTGGCAAAAAGTCCCACCGCTAGCAATGACGTGTCGTTGTTTAATGTCATATTAATAGTATCGACGCTATCTGGTACGCACCGTCTCCTTTTTACCCCCGGCCCGTGTAGTGTGGGACCCGGGCTGAGGGTGGGCTCAGACAGCCAAGCGGCTGCACGTGATGTATGGGTGAGCACGCGCGTCTCTTTAGGGCAGGTCGATACGCGTTCTGTACTATTACGCAGGATCTTCAAGAACTCACTTCCGACTTTTCGTCGGACTTTGGACGGGGCGCGTTCTCTAACTAAGCCCTAAATACTACAGGAGGAGCTGTAGACAATTCCCATACACACATCACGCGTGGAAATTGTATTTTTCATCGACAATTATTTCATTTCACCAAGTTCACACTGCATATTTAGGGGTTTTACACGTTACACGGCGATCACAAACGATAAAATGGGTAACTGAAACGGATTGTGCGGGATAAGCACAGCGGATAGGGAAAGCATGGGCATGTGACACTACATTTCGACGAACAAACAACAAACGAAGGTGGGAACACGTCTGTTGGTAAGAGGACTAAGTAAATAAATTTTGGAAAGGAGAGCGGGATGGGCTGAAGCAACGTACATTTCATCAATCGATTTATCTCTCACGAGTCTCCTAGTAGCTGGGTGTCCATAAATTTACTCGCATATCTGTCAGGAGAGCAGATGATTAGCTTGAATGGGTATACTCAGCGTCCGCAATACGCAATACGCACGCCAACAGGGACAGCACCGAGAAGATCGTCGATTACTTCCAAAGTAGTATCGACAGGCGGCAGATATTCTCCAATCTCAGCAACTGTAAGCGGCGTGCAAGACTCTGGCGTCGTGCAAGTGACGATAGTGAAGAAATCGAGGTCATCAAGGATAGTGGTAACGGCCGGGGGAAACGTTATAGTAGTAGATGGGATGCACACGACTGTGGGCAAGGTCTGCGCAGCCACAGAGCTGGCCTGCAGGGCAGAGAGGGCGACTGCGGCGATGAGAGCTTTGATCTGCATGATATTGAGAAAAGTTTAGGAAGGCTGAAGACGGGCGAGTGGTGTACTGCTAGCTGATTGTGGGTGTCTGAGCGGTACTGAGGGACATAACTCTCAGCCTTCCTCCCTTTATGCACTTTTCAGTTCCTGTTTACCCGTCTTTGTCCTTACCTCTCGTGCAGATTGATCCTTGCAGACATCCCGGAACGGGACGGTCGTCACTTGGGTTTGATATTGGCCCCTTCCCTTCAAGGCTAGCGAGGGACGAGGTGGAGTTTTGATGAATAGGTGCAACAGAGTCCCATCCGCAATCCAGTGCGTTATGATGGCAGCATACAGAGCATGTGACTGGGCTATGAGGGGCTGATAAGTTTATATTATACACTATATGGTAGTAAACAATTCGCGGCAGAGATACACCAAAGAAGCCGATGATCGCATCTACCGGCATTTTTCCATTTCAATTCTTATAATTTTATGCCCTGCGGGTGTATGGCAGAAATCAGTGGCTCCGGTGCTCTCGAGCGCTCTTTGACGGGAATTGATCTGCGGCGAGCCAAATATGGGCTTTTGGACCATCACTGATTGAATATAAGCCCGACTTTTTGAATGGCGGCCCGGGGCGCCCTGAGCAGCGTTTGCTCGTTTCGAAATCCATAGTGCGGTTTGGGGCATAGTGAAAGCAGAAAATGGACGAGACCGCCGGGGTTCTTCTAAAATAGGAGCACGTGTCTCGCAGTTCATATATATTCCAATTTTCCGTTCCGTTCCCTCAGGATGCTCGCGTACCGCGAGTGTCAAGCGCCAACACGGAAAAGCTGATTGGGTCAAGGCGTCGTGGAAAGGCTCCTAGAATATGTTTCCATAGTTGCGATTAATCGAATTGTATCCGAGATAATAATGACTCGCAGACTTACACAGCTGCACTAACCGAGTGCGCTGAACGAGTTTCTGACTGGCTAGACTGACTGGCCTGCAACCCTCCTCGCAGATATCCAATGCCTTCTCCGGCTACAACATCGAATACATCCTCGTCGGGAAGCCCAAGTCGAGCGGCGCACGCATACACCCGTTCGGGACTGTCGTACCCCTCACAGAGAGTCTCGGGCTTACAGTCGACACTACCTGGTGCGGCCGTATGTCTTTTGAGTCTCTCTTCCTGGATATCTTATCTTCATTCAATGTATTTAATCTAAACCGACGAATATTATATCCAGAGCCCACCCTGACGACAGCGTAGTTCGAAGAAAGACTCCTCGTGCATCGCCTCTGCCATCGCCGCCTTCTCTTCCATCTCTCCCACAAGCATCCTGATCTGCTGGCAGCACGGACGTCTGGCGGACATCGTCAGGGCGCTCGGCGTGCCGAGGACGACTGGCCGGACGGCCGGCCGCTGTGACTGACCAACTGAACAATTGGCTAGCCGGATCGTTATTGACCGGCTGAGTCAGTGGTGCAGCCGCGCCTGCGTCCTAGATGCTGTGAAATGGGTGGATACGTACCTGCTCATGCTTCGATTTGAGAGAGGTCCTGCACCTGACCTCAAAGTGATTCATGTTCCAGGAAGGCGTCGGCGCTTCATGCTTGCTACTTGAGCTTGTACTAACACAGGTTTATGAAGCATACACTATATGTACAATGTTAGCGTACCTTTTCCTCTACTTGTACTTGTATTATTTATACGAGACGGACTACGAAATACCAGGTAGAGGCGGCAGCGCGTGGCGGGCTACTCGTTGCTGGCGTTTTCGTGCGCCGAACGTGGTTGTTGGTGACCTGAGCTGAGTCTGAATGAGGGCGTAGGCGCGTGGTTTGTCCAAGTCGGTTCTCGGCTTCGGTGCATAAAACGACTGCCGAGCGCCGGAAGTGGCTGTGAGAGCTTTTGCTTCCCATTCCGGATCGAGTCCTTACTTAATTCGGGAACGGCCGAGGCAATTCCGAAGTTTCCAACGCCCACTGTCCGTCCTCGAGAGTTCCGTCCATGGGCCGTGGGCCACGACACGCGTCTGGCCTCGCGCACGTTCTGATCCACTTCCTTGGCTCTGTAATAATGATGAGTCCTTCTCCCTAATCGTTGTTATATGAGTACTCGCGCGCCCGAATGGAAGCTTGAGACTTGGACCGCTCAAGAGTCAAGGCTTTTCGCCAGCCGAAAAAGAGCGGCCGCGGCAGCCAACGGTCCCACCGCTTGCGATAATATGTCGTCGTTCAACATCACTTTAATGGTGTCAACACTATCTGGTGCGTACCGTTCCCATTCTTTTACCCTTGGTCCATGTAGTGTGGGCTGAGGGCCAGGTCGTCACTGCCCACTGCCAGGCAGCCAAGCGGCTGCACATGATGTATGGGCGAACACGTGCACATCTCTAGGGCAGGTCGATATGCGCCTTGTACTACTGTCGCACAGGATCTTCAAGGAGTCGTCTTCATAGAACTTTGGACGAGGACTTCCTCTGGGCTAAGCCTTAAAATACTATCAGAGAGGTTACAGACGCCTTCTACACATATGTATCAGGAGTGGAAATTGTATTTTTCATCGACAATTTTTTATTATTTCATCAAGTTCACACAGCATATTTAGGGTTTTAACTTTTACATGTTACATGACGATCGCAAACGGCAAACTGGAAAACTGAGACAAACTGAGACGGACTGTAGCGGGATAAGCACAGCGGATAGGGAACGCATGGGCATGTGACACTATATTTCAACGAACAAACAATAAACGAAGGAGGGTACACGTCTGTTGGTAAGAGGACTAAGCAAGTACAATTGAAAAGGGGAGGCGGAATGGGCTAAAGCAGCGTACATTTCATCAATCGCCATATCTCTCACAGGCCACCTAGTAGCTTGGCGTCCATGAATTTACTCGCATATCTGTTAGGAGAGAAAATTATTAGCTTGAATGGGCGTACTCAGCGTCCGCAATACGCAATACGCACACCAATAGGGACAGCACCGAAAAGTTCGTCGATTAGTACCAAAGTCGTATTGATAGGTGGCGGGTACTCTCCAAGTTCAGCAACGCTTAGTGCGTGGCAAGTCTTTGGCGCTGTGCAAGTGATGACAGTAAAGTTGAGGGAAGTGAGGATGGAGGTAAGGATTGGGGGGAATGTTGGAGGTGGAGGTGGGATGCACACGATTTTGGGCAAGGCGACCTGCGCGGCCACAGAGCCGGCCTGGAGGGCGAAGAGAGCGACGGCGGCGATGAGAGCTTTGACTTGCATGATGTAAAGAAAAGTTCAGGAAGGCTGAAGATGGATGAGTGATGTGCTGCTAGCTGACTGTGGGTGTCTGAGCGGTACTGAGGGGAAATAACTCTCAGCTTTCCTCCTTTTATGTACTTTTCGCTTCCTGTTTACCCGTCTTTGTCCTTGCGGCTGGTGTAGATTGATATCTGCAAACATCTCAGAATGGGATGGTCATCACTTAGGTTTGATATCTGCACCGTCCTTTCAAGGTCAGCGGGGGACGAGATGGAGCTTAGATGAATAGACTTAACAGAGTCTCAACCGCGATCCAGCGCGTTATGATAGCAGCATACAGAACCTGTGACTGGGTTATAGAGGGCTCATAAGTTTTCATATTATACACTGTACGGCAGTAAACAGGTTGCGGTCCAGATACACAAAGAAGCCAATGATCGCATCACATGCATTCTTCCATTTCAGTCCTTTTACCTTTATGTATGCCTGCGGGTGTATCCTCAGAAATCAATGGCCCAGGTGTTCCCGAGCACTCTGTGGCGTGAATTGATCTGCGGTGAGCCAAATATATTCTGGACCATTGAATACGGGCCCGACGCTTTGAATGGCAGGGAGACCTGAGGAGCGTTTGCCCGTTTCGGAATCCCTAGTACGGTTTTGGGCATAGTGAAAGCGGATAATGGACGAGACCGTCGGGGTTCTTCTAAAATAGGAGCACGTGTCTCGCTGTGCATATATATTCCAATGTTCCGTTCCTCAGGACGCTCGCATCCCGCGAGTGTTGAGCGCTAAGATGGGAAGCTGATTGGGTCAAGACGTCGTGGAAAGGCTCCTAGAATGTATCTCGATAGTTGCAATTAATCGAGCTGTATCTGAAAGAAGAACTACCTGAAGAGTTACTCAACCACGCTACCCGAATGAGTACTGGATCCGGTAGTTGTGTAGAGCCATTTAGTAATGAAGAAACCCCGACTTGATATGTGTGGAGAATGTGCAATAAAGCCAGTAGCGACGAAGGTAGACTCACTGTTTACCAACAGTCATCGCACAGGCATGGAGAAAGCTTTAGATCATGATCACTGCAAGCTCACAAGTTGTGCTTCGAAGGTTGACTTTGACAAAAAGGGAAAATGTGATTTAATCACGGGAACATTCGTGCATTCATACTACACGACTTTTGCCACTGCCTATGCCTCCGGCTCGCTGTTGAAGCCAGTTGGTGTGGCTGTAACTGTCTGTCCCTTCTGAACGTCTTCTGTATCTAATCTTCATTTGATCTAATCTAATCTAAACCGACCCTACATCCGGAACTCGCCCTGGCGACTACGCAGTTCAAAAAAAGACTTCTCCTGCGTCGTCTCTGCCATTGCCACCTTCTCCGCAACCTCTTTCGCAAACATCCTGATCTTATGAGAGCACAGACATCTGACGGACAGCGTCAGGGTGCTCAGCGTGCCGAAGCGCACTGCGCCTAAATACCCTGGCCACGCATGCGCTATTACCTCTGCATTTTTCTTCTTCTTCGATGTCGGGTTTTCGAGTTTTGGTTTCGGGCATGGCATGTATTTGGTTTGAAGGACGGTCACTGATGGATTTGCGATGATAGGTACGATATCATATGGATGCTAAAGGACCAGACGGTCGTGGCGCAGATGAACGAAGGGTGTCCCGGGCATGACGACCGGTTGGCTGACCGGCCGTTGCGACTGAACAATCAATCGAACGATTGACTGGCTAGCTCCTGATTGACTGGCTGAGCCGGTGCTGCAGCCGCTGCTGTGGAATGGGTGGATTCGTACCTGCTCAGGCTTTGGCTTGAGATCGACCCTGAGAGGTCTGCATCATCTGAGTCCAAGTGTGAATCGTCTTCTGTGCAGGCGCAGGCGTCTCACGCTCACTAATTGAGTTTGTACTAACGCTGGTTTACGAAGTATGTGCTGTATCGATATTTGTATTTGTAGTTCGTAGGCCCTTGAAAAGTATATACCTAAGGGAAACGACGGCGCACACACGCCAGCCTACTCATTGCTGGCGTTTTGTGAGCTGAGTCAGTCCTTGGCGTCTTTGTGTAAACTCAGACCACGCGGCAGCGTCCATGAGCGCTTAACATTTCGGGTTGAGTTCTTACTTAATTCGTGAACGGCCGGCGCGATTCCAACGCCCGTCTTCACAAGTCTCCGTCCGTGGGCCTGTAGGTCACAACAAGCATCTGGCCTTGTGTCCGTTCCGATCTGGTTCTGTGTAGTTATAAGAAGGCCTTCCTCTGGTGGGTGTTTTGTGAGTACTTGCATCCCGAATGAAAGCTCTTAGGACGCTCAAGGCTTATTGCCAGCAGAAGAGCAGCCATGGCAGCCAGTTGGCAAAAGAACCCACCGCTAGTAATGATGTGTCATCATTGAATGTCATATTAAGAGTATCGACGCTATCTGGTATGCACTGTCTCCTTTTTACCCCTGGCCCGTGTACTGTGGGGCCTGGGCTGAGGGTGGGCTCAGACAGTCAAGTGGCTGCACGTCACCCCTCTCCCTCTTACCACCACCATCCCACCAAAAGTGCCCTGGCTAACTTCACCCTGAGCCTGCTGTTGTTGTTGAGCTCCATCACTCCACTCAGTCTCCCCCCCCCTCTTGCATTGCTACAGTGTCTCTGCTACACTTTTCTTCTTTTCCACTCATCCACTTCCCTTCCCTGCACCCTCTACACCCTTTACCTCCTTTCTCCCCATGGCTCACCCTCCCAACACCCCCCACTGGTCTGAGTTTGGACCCACCCCCACCTCTCCTGCCCCCTCTACTCAGTTGCCCTTCTTGTCCCAGACCCAGTGGCCATTGTCTGGTGGCGCTGCCTCAGCCTCCACTGAACTAGCCTTTCCCCTTACCCAACCTCCTGGTCTCCACTCCCCTCTCCTGGCCCCCACTGACCTGTTTATGGACACTACTGTCACCCCCCACCGCCCCACCACTGTTGCCTCCCTTTGTTCCACCCACTCCCAGCACTCCCCTGTCTCCCCCACTCCTGTGGCTGGCCTTTCTACCACCCATTCAACAGCCCCCTCGCCCATTCCCTCCTACTACGAGGGTGGCAATGCTACCATCTACTCCAACCCTCTACCCATCCACCCCTGTGCCCTACCCATTCTTTCAGACCTGGCCTTTCCCATGACTCAGGCCCATGCTGACTTTGTTTCTCATGCCAAACAAGTCTTCCACTCTGCCCTACCTGCCCTCCTTTGCCCTGTTGACTCTTTTCAATGGGCCCAAGCTGCCCATGACTCGGTCATTACCATTCATAACTCTATCCCCTCATCTTTTGAACCCCCCCCTTCCGCATTTGTCATGACCTCCTCCGCACCCTTCACAACCTTGTGGGGGCTCTGGACCCAGATAACACCTTTGCCTCCCTTTCTCACTTCTACTCCTCTTGCCCCTCTTCTGCCGCCTCCTGTGGCCCCATGGCCCCCCCCCCTGCCCCTGTCCCTTCAGATCTTCCCAACCAAGCCATGCAGGACATGATGCTTCACCTGGAAGCCAATCTTACTGCCCAATCCCAACAACACATGTCTGCTCTCCAGACCTTCCTGACCAACTGCATCCAATGCCTGGAAGACTGCATCCTTCCCACACCTCACCCCCTTCCGCCCCTGCCCCATGTCACTCCGGCTCATTGGGCTGATGACCCTGACCTACCTGAACTCATTCACCCCAACTCCCTGGAATCTGATGAGGACCCCTCCAGCCAAACCTTCCCCCAGTGCGGCCTCTTTGGCCCATGCCGCCTTCACTCCCTTGCCTCCCACCCTCCCCCCTTCTCCCATCAGGCCATGCAAGAACGCTCATAAGCCCAACACTCCTCCACCCCCACTGCCCCCACACCTGCCCTGACTGCTGTCTCTGGCTCTTCTGCCCCCCTCGCTGCTCCTTCCACCCCTGCTCTCCCTACTTCGCTCCCCTCAGGCCCCCCTGATCCGGCCCCAGTTCTTCCCTGCCATGCCCTCCCCCATCACTCCGCCACCGCCGTTTCTGCTGTGGCCACCTCTGCTAGTGTTCTGGCCCCACTCACTGCAGCCCCTGCTACCCTTCTGGCTGCCCCTGCTCCTGTCCTGGTGGTGTCCACTGCCACGGCACACTCTACTGCTGCCCTCCTCCACCTGGATTTCATCCAGTTCATCGCCCGCTTTTATGATGAGCCTCTACCAGCTGATGCCTGCCCCCCTCTAAGACCATCATCGACTGTGTTCACCGCACCCTGGCCACCATCCCCACCTCTCAACACATCCACCTTGTGGGGGTGGAGTGGAACCCCTCAGGCAACCTCATCTTCTCCTTCCTGATGTCAGTCTCCATCTGGTCCATTACAGCAATTCTCCCTGTACTCTGCACGGCCCTTTGGGTCCCTCTCACCCACCCCCTCATGATCTCCCAGGATGTCAAATGGGCTAAGGTCATCCTTGGACATGTCATCACACATGATTTGCCCTCCAACCCCCTTTTCACTGATGCCCAACTCCTTGATGGCCTTTCTGTCAACCCCCACTTCCTCACCCTCTGCCTTACCCAGCTCCCCCACTGGCTCCAACAACCTGATTCTATCACCTCAGACCGTTCGTCCATCATGTTCACCTTTGAGGACCCTGATGGATCTCTCCTTGAACTTTTTTGCTCCCACCCCCTATTCCCATTTGGGCAGTCAGCTTGCCCTACCCCCTTTACCGACAAACCCCATTTCTCCCAGTGCACGAAATGCTGGAAGTTGGGTCACCTCACCACCTCCTGTCAGAACTGCCCTACATGTCGCATTTGTTCCTCACAACAGCACGAGACCTCCTGCCACCACTTTTACTGCATGTCATGCACTAACACCAACCACCCCATCGATCAGGCCTGCAACCATTTCCACTGCGCCAACTGCAATGCCAACCACCCTTCTGACTCCCTTGACTGCCCTAAGCATGCCCAATACTACAACCATAGCACCATGGCCAGTCCCACCCAGATCGGCATGGCCTCACCTCCACCCCCACCTTCACCGTGCCATGATCCTCAACTCCCTCTACAACCCCCTTCTCGCCCCAGGCCCTCCGCCACTGGCCCCTCGGCCCCTGCCAACCACAACATGGCTAAATCCTAATGCTGAGCCTTTCCATCCTTCAGCTCAATGTCGCCAAGAGTGGTGACCACATTATCCACCTCCTCAATGACCCCACCCATCACATCCTTCTGCTTCAAGAACCCTTCCTTGGCTTTAGCAGCCTTCACCATTCTGACTTCAACCCTGAGGGTACTACCATTATCAACCCTCCTAAACACCCCTCCTGGACATGCTACCTGCTGGTTGCAGACTTGGATTCCCCCGTCCAGCTGCACGTCCTCATCTATGTCTGCTCCTCTCTACCCAGTCTTCACACTCAACCCTGGCCAGATATTTTTAACCATAAGGACATCCTTGCCATGGATGTCTGGTTCCATGATTATTTCTTCCGCCTTGTTAATATCTACAACTATGGCCCGGGCATGCAAGCCGACACATGTTGCCGCCTCATGTCCATTCCCTCTGACCCCCTTGTACCCACCGCCATTTGCAGCGATTTTAACCTTCACCATCCTCTTTGGTCTTACACCTCCGATGCTTGTTCCTTGGGCACCTCTAATGAACTTGTCAACTGGCTTGATACCACCCCCTGGTTCTTGTACAATGACACCTCCCTCGCCACCCATTGTGGCCATCGTAACCGCACCAACTCTACCATTGATCTTACCCTCATCAACCATCTTGCCCTCTCCACCAGCCATTTTTCTGCCTGGTTGGCCATGGATGACCCTGCCTTCTCCTCCGATCACTTCCCTGTCACCTTCTCCCTGTCCTCTCTCAGGCCCCCCCTTATCCCAGATGACCTGTCCCCAAAACATCGGTTCAATGCATCCAGGGCCCCAGACTGGCTGGCCGCCTTTACCTCCCACTACCCCTTTCCCCTTGACTCCCCCCCCAACCCTTACCTCAGCTGATGCCACTCGTGACTGCGCTCTGTCCGTTCTTTCTGCCATGACACAGGCAATATCTGAAGTGATGCTGCACTCTTCAGCCAATCCCTTCACCTATGCCTATTGGTGGAACTGGGAGTGTGATGCAGCTATAGCAGTGATGCACTTGGTGGATGGTGATGACCCTGACACATGCTGCCTTTGGGCCTCTGAAGCCTGCCACACCTTCTCCCAGGCCAAGAAGTCCTGGGCAGCCGACCTCCTCTCTAATGCCACTACTGCAGATATCTACCACTACACCAAATGGTCCTCTGGCTCTTGCCACACAGTCTGCCCCCCATTGTCCACCCCTGATGGTATGGTCTCCTCCCCCCCTGCTCAGGCAGCCATCTTTGCTTCCACCTTCTTCCCCCCCCCTTCCACTGCAGAATCTGTTCCTGAACGGGACCCCCTTGATCCCCCTTTTCTGCCCATTCCCTGCTGCTTCCACCCCCTTACCCTGGCAGAGGTCGATGCTGCCCTGTCCGGCACTTCGTCCACCTCTGCCCCTGGCCTGTCTGGGGTCTCCTACCCCTATCTCAAACTCGTCCATGGTGCCACCCCCACCCTCTTCCTTACCCTTTTCTCTGCATGTCTTGAGTTCAGTGTTCACCCCTGGACCTCTGTGGTCATTGTTGTCATCCCGAAACCTAACAAACCCGACCCTTCCCAACCTTGTGCCTTCCGGCCCATTGCTCTTTTGGAGTGTCTGGGCAAACTTTTGGAAAAAATCATCACCACTTGCCTCACTTTCAACTGCGGCTGCTTTAATTTGGTCCCTACTAACCAGTTTGGTGGCCACTCATGTTCCTCTACCATCAATGCAGGTCTCTCCCTCATTCACAATATTCAAGTCACCCACTGCTGCAAACTTTGTGTCTCCAGCCTTGCCCTCAACATCAAGGGGTACTTCGACAATGTCAACCATCACCACCTCCTCTGCATCATGGTCCTCCTTGGCTTCCTGCATGAAATTCATGAGTGGACCTGGTCCTTCTTATCCCACCACTCTGTTGTTATTGTGGTCGACAACTACTGCCATCCCACCATGGCCCTCCCTGCAGTGGGTATCCCTCAGGGGTCCCCTGTGTCGCCCATCTTGTCTTCCATTTACACCTCCCTCATTCTAAGGCTGCTCGAGTCGACCCCTGGTAGTGCCCTTAAGGCCTACGTTGACGACCAATACATCCTTGTCTTTACCCCTTCCTTCGCCACTAACATTACTACCCTCCACACCTGCTACTCTATTTTGTATCCCACCCTCCATTGCCTGGGCCTCTCTACTGACCCAGGCAAAGACGAGCCTATCCACTATTGGTGTCACCACTCTATCTCCCCTTGCCGCCTCCCCTTCTCTTTCCAGCCCCCAGATGGCTGCCCACTTATCTTTGTTCCCCCCTCTACCGAGCTTCACTGGCTTGGCTTCTTCCTGGATGACCAACTTACCTTCAAGCCCCATATCCACTGCATGGCCATGTGTGCTCAGTCCACCACCACCACCCTCTGCATTCTCAGTAACACCCTGCATGGGCTCTCAGTCTTCAACTTCCACATCCTATACAAAACCCTCATTATCCTGGTCCTCATGTATGGGTTCCAACTCTGGTTCACCAGCATTCATCAAAAATCCCACCTCCAACCCCTGATCATGGCCCAGAACCAAGCTCTTCACCTCATGGCTGGCGCTTTTAAGACATCCCCTTCTTCTGGGCTTCACCACCTTCTCTCCATTTTACCCATCCCCTTCCTCCTTTGCCATCTTCTGGTTAACTCCACCACTTGCCTTTCGAAGCTCCCTTTGTCTTCGCAGGTCATTGCCCATCTTCTGTTAAGTAATTGATGCAATTTCATCATTATGTACACAGAGAAAGGTTAGTATCAGGAGATCGAAGATGAAAACCTATAATGGCGAGACCAGTCCAATTAATCAATACGCGCTCCCAATGTCAAAGATGCAAGGATGCATACTCAGTCTCTTGGAATGTATTCACATTAGCATGCAGGGCTATAGGCAAACAAGCAGGATATGATAACTGCCA
>JAKOPK010000426.1:0-22092 GCA_024195185.1 Coniferiporia weirii
TTATACTGATATCTTTCCGCCCCTACTTCTACCACTGCAACTGAGCACCTCACTCAGTACATTTATAAATTTAAGAGCGATGTTGTGGAACATACACCCAGCCACGTCATTGATCGAAAAGCGGTACAAGTGAAGATCTTGAGCATGCAGATACACAATAAACATATCCATTTTTTGATCTCATCAAATACAATACTGCGGTGTTGATCCTCGCCCACAAAACTCAATTGAGACACAAAAAGTGTATCTTTATTGATACAATACCCTAGTCCTCTTTCCTCATACTGTCTGGAATAGCGTGTCCCAGCTCACACCCACACACAGCTTTCATAGGTCCCTCCCGGCTCCCCGGAAGTCGAAAAGCCCGTGGGGCAGTATCACAGCGAAGCTGAAAAACCACACATAGCCCTCATATTTACGTCTCACAATGCAACACATTTACGGAATCCACGAAAACCGATTTAGAGAAAACCCTCCTCCTCTTCCTCCGAAGAGGTAGCGCATGGATAGAACTTCCCCGCAGCATGACCCGGCAGATCACACACGGCACCATTAAAACCTTGCCGACATTTACCCGCCGAACAGCACGAAACAGCAGCAGCAAAATTGGAGAAGGGGAAGATAAATCATATTTGAAGTCTACTAAAGCAAACTAAAGAAAGAAATCCATCAGACAAACGCTGCACTCGCTGGCGAGCCCGCCGCACGCCCCCGAAGAGGCAGCACAGCAGAACAAGCCAAACGTCCTCGAGCCCGCCGCCCGAAGGCACACAAGCATGTTCTCGGTATGACGAGGCAGCGCGGATATCATCGACTGGATTTGAAGGATGTGGCATGTGTAAACATGCGAGAACAAGTTAGTTTCTATAAAATAGATCCTAGCTGAGTATGTTCTTAGGAGACAAAGAAAGCAGGACCTGCCGCTTTTATAGGGCCTAGCTGGTGGCCCGTGCGTTGTGAGAAAGCGTTTACCGGATCGGGCTGTTGCGGTAGTAGGCGTTTTGTATTTCCAGACGCTGGCCAGGCTTGCTTGGTGGTGATGGACGCAGCCCACAGCCCAATAACATGCGAGGAACAGCAGGCAAATTACAGAAAGCTGATGCCGAGAGTGGCGTAAGTTCCATTTTCTGCGTGCTGCGGCAGCTGGGAACTTTCCCATCTTGTCTTGGTATTATTGAGCGAGGCACGCACGACCTCGCGCTGATGCAATCACCATATAAGTAAACAAGCGACAAAACCGCTCTGGCCCGCCGAGTCCGTCTCCACTCCGCAACGCTCATCTTTCTCTCTTCCGTCGTCGTCTCTGCCTGGTGCTCTCCCCTTCCTTTATTTTATTCTCTATCCATCTACAGGGCCCGCACCGAGTGTACCCTCACTGTACGCAATCCATTGCGAAGAACATTTGAACAATGGCGCCAAAGCTAGTGACGGCCGCCGCCTGCGTAGCCGCACTTTCCCTCCTCCCCGCATTCGCGTCCCCAGCTGCCCAGGACTCGGCCATACATTTACCCCTTGTGCGGCGGAAAATAGCCTCGAGGTCTACCGACGACTTCGCCGCGATTGCAGACAATTTGCGCCAAAAGTATGGCCGGCCCACTGTCGCGTCCCCTTCAAAGAAGAGAGGGAACTCTGCAAACATCCAAACGACGAACCAGCAGTCGGACTCGAG
Source organism: Coniferiporia weirii (assembly GCA_024195185.1). Taxonomy (NCBI): domain Eukaryota; kingdom Fungi; phylum Basidiomycota; class Agaricomycetes; order Hymenochaetales; family Hymenochaetaceae; genus Coniferiporia; species Coniferiporia weirii. The sequence goes on from JAKOPK010000426.1 coordinate 1,670, forward strand.
TTATTACGCGCCTTTGACTGTTGGAACCCCGTGCGTATTTCCGCAATATTGTGATATCCCCACGTTGTACCCCACGATGCCGGGACCTCTAGGTCTTCCTTTTAAAGTCTTCTCTTCCTTGAGTAGGCTTGTCGCGGCATATCTATTTGGCCGCCTTTTTATCCTTACTTTATGGCGAGCTTTCAGGCGCTTACGTCTGTGTGTCTAGTGCCCAGTCGTTCAATGTCATTCTTGACACCGGGTCGTCCGACCTCTGGGTGGCTTCCACCTCATGCCAATCATGTCCGCAAGGCATTCCACTTTTCGATAACACCAAATCGTCGTCCCTCACGCTCTCCCAGCAAGAAATCACGATTAGTTACGGCTCAGGGGAAGTAGGGGGAGAGCTCGCTACGGACACCGTGGACATGGGCGGATTCACCGTGTCGGCTCAGACACTGAGTGAGTTTATTATTATCATCCTGCCTATAATTGAACCATGTCCTTCGTTGCTGCGCATTATTACTAATCTCTCTGATATCCGATTTTAGCACTCGTGACCGAAATAACGTCAGACTTCTTAACTGCTCCCGTATCTGGCTTGATGGGTCTCGCCTTCGAGACCATCGCGGAATCTAAGGCAACGCCGTTCTGGGAGGCGCTTGCGCAGGGCAACTTCCTGTCCACCTCAGAAATGAGTTTCTGGCTCACGCGCTTCGTCAACGACCCTCAGGCGACTGAGAACGAGCCCGGAGGTGCATTTACGCTCGGTGGCACGAACTCGAGCTTGTTCACGGGCGACATTGACTTTGTCAATATCCCGAGCGATGTCACGCCCAGCTTTTGGCTGCTCCCGCTCGATAGTGCGTGATTCTCACCAATCCCCTTCCTGAGCGCCATTGATGATCGTCTCATTGTAGCGCTTACCGTCCAGGGCAACGCCGTAACTATACCAACGGGCGATGATGCTCTGGCCGCAATAGATACAGGGACAACGCTGATTGCCGGCCCGACTACCGCTGTTCAGAATGTATTCCAGCAAATCTCGGGCTCTCAAGCCCTTAGCGGCAATCTTGCAGGCTTCTTTTCGTTCCGTAAGTGCTGTTTCTTCCTTTTAGTGTTTGTTCACTTTTTAAGAGGAAAATTCGTATTCCAGCATGCACCACGACGGTGAATTTGACACTCAACTTCGGCTCCCGATCATGGGCGGTCAGCGACGCGGACTTTAATCTCGGTGCGATAGACTCGCAGGGCACGCAGTGCCTTGGTGGGATCTTTGACCTCGACGCGGGCACCAATGGAGCGGCGGGTGCTGCAAGTGGAACACCTTCATGGGTTATCGGTGACACCTTCCTGGTACATGATCGGATCTAGCCCCTTCTATAAATTTTAGCTGAACAGATTCCTTCACACAGAAAAATGTGTACTCAGTTTTCCGTTTCAGTCCGCCGTCGGTCGGTTTTGCGCAGCTCTCGGATGCGGCGGGCGGCTCAGAAGGTACGAGCCCCACTTCGTCATCGGAGACATCGTCGTCACCACTGACGACGTTTTCCCTTCACCCTCCTCCTGCATCCTCACTACTATCGTCGGTCCTTCCGCCGTCCGTAGCTCCGCAGCCGAGCGGAACCGAGAGTGCAAAGATAACGACAGGGGGCGACCCACTTCCGACGGGTACTCAGTCGGGTTCTGGGACTGCAGGCGCTGCTTCGAACCCAGCAGCGCGGGCGGCAGCGCTCCCGCTTGGTTCAAGCACACTAGCAGCAGCGCTGAGTTTGCTTGGCGGCGCTTTGGGCGCCCTAACGTTAATTACGTTCTAGATTGACTTTGAGATCCACGAAAAAACTGGAGATACCACATGGAGGGACAGAGGCACGAGCGAACACGTTAATAGTCCACAGTTCCGAGGAGTCCGCTTCGCACCCCTTCCTTACCTAGTTTCGTGTTGGCTAGATCTTAGGACTGACGGACCGGATCTGCTATCGTAATAGCGCGCATCTTTTCTTGTTTGTTTTGCTTTCTAAATCTTGTTTTTGCTCATCGCCACATAATGTATTGGGATAGAGTCGGACGGACTCGGGAGGTAATTTAAGGGTGCATTGGATTTTGGATGGAGTGTGCCACAGTATAGTTGGGCCGACTTGATTCCATGATACATACTGTTTCTCATTTTTAGAGTTTGCATACGGGGGAAGGTGACTTGATACCTCACCTCTGTCTATTATGAACCTCTTTCGGTTTGTAATTTTACTTCTTTGTTTGTGGCGGGCGCTGGCTGGGCATCGCGGGTGACTCAAAATCTAATAAATTCAATGTCAAAAGTGAGCCGGGAATGCCCTGTCAAATCAAGAACGCATAGCTGCCCCCGTATGGACCGGTACACCAGCGTCAGTAGAACACTCCCGTTTGCCAGGCCTTCAAACGGTAAATCGTGCTTATGCTCCAGCAAAAAGCCGCGATACTGTTACTTGATCCAAGGAGGTCAAAAAAGGCTCGAGCTATTTACAGCAATACGGAGCGGTGTATCAAGGAATCAAATAGGTCGAGGTCCGCACGTTATGATGATGGTAGGTCCGACTCGCCCATCTCGGGCTCGGACGTTGCGAGGGTACCGTCAGTATCATAGTGTGATGATCGTTGTTACAGTACTGGAGTTCGGTGCTCAACTTGGGGATCCTTTCCTGCTGTGACGCAGGGCCAAAAAAGAAATGACCTTGCGATGCTAGCCGTAAGCGGTGGACAGTGTCTGATTCACTGTTAATCATGGTGTCAAGACTCTGAAAGGAGGACTAGTCATTTAGAGTGGGAATATGATTCGATTCAGGCGCTAGACTTGCTCTAGCCTCAGAGTCCTGCCTAACGAATAATCCCGTAGAGGAGTACGTTTGCACAATGGCGAGTGCAATTGGCAACTTGAATGCGTTCGGTGTCTGACCCCATATCTGGCTGGTTTTGCCCATCGTTGGCACGCATTCCGACCTCAACTGGTAATTAAAAGTCATCGTGTGCCGAGTTTTTCTGCACTCCGTCTAGCGGGACATTAGCTGGTTTTTTCTCGTGATAAAGCAAGCCCAATAAATGAGTGGCTCTGTGGTTCTTGCAAGAACTTGACGCGCCTTGACACTGGATACAAGCTTTGCACCGCGAATGAAAAGCATTTCCCATGGGGTTTAGCGGTATGAGGGTGCGGTACATCATCCATCATGCTAAGACTTGCAGACACTGATATACGCGCCTGCGCCTGGCTCCGCGCAGCAGATGGGGCCCAGGAATACTGCTAAGAGTTCACCGCCTCCCGGTCCACCGGGACATCAATGCTGAAAGATTGATTGATGATACAAAATCGAGGTGCCAAAATTTCATAAGCACCCATGGTTAACTTGTGAAGGTCAGCAAGACAGAAACCTGTGGTCTGCGTGATATTCACATCAATCGTTGGTGCGGCGAGGAGGCTGGCAGCCGCTGGCGCGTTCACCTGACTTTATACTCCTAATAATTAAATTCAACGTGTGGGCTGGAGCTCACAGGGATTGGCACAGTTACTTATTCAGTGCTTGTTTGTCCGTGAGAGTAGTCCTTTCATTAACAGGACAATGGACGAACAGTTAAGACTCGAAGGAGAGTAGGAACCGTAGCCAGGTATCCCGTTTTGGTCGAGATACTTCCCTTTTGGGAATGGAATATTCTAGGGCGTTCTACGCGTTTGGCAAGTCTCGACTCGGACTCTCGGCTTTCGAGTCTCGACTGAACAGCTTCAGCGCTCTTAAGTGCTACGCTGCAGAGCGCGTTCACGCCGTTCTCTCGTTTCTTTTCTCTTGCATTTCTCTCTGCTGCATTTCCATTCTCGTCGGCCGACCTGTTCGACTCATCACTGCCAATGATGTCCACATGGGCAGCGGCAGACCAAATCCGCCACCCGTGGTACGCGGCCGCGTCGCTCAAGCGGAGGCATTCGGACTCGGAGGATGACGATGACGCGGTAGACCTCGGTCGCGGACCTGAGAGCGACTTTGATTACGACGTGACGCCGACGGTCTACCCGACGCCGCCCCCCGAGCGTGTTGGAGGGAGTGAGCGTAAGCGCCGACGCTGCGAGACCATCGAACGGAGCATGGCGCGTCTGCACATTGCGCCCGGTATTGCTGGGGCAGTCTCGCTTTCCCAGGCAGCATCGACTTCTTCGGAAGCATCCTATTATACTGCAGGCAGTACGAGCCCCATGCCGCGTTCGGCGATGCTCGATGAGTACGCGGTCGAGGAGCCCATATCTCCCTTGCTTATTGCAAGTAGGTCCTTGCCGCTGCCCGAGGTGCGTATGGACAGCGCAGGGCCGGCATGGTATGAGCGCGAGAAAGACCGTGAGTTTCCCCGCTTCCCCCGGTTGACTCCTCCCGTGCTGACACTCGCGCAGGGATAGTCATCACTGACTTGGACAAAGCTGTGAAGGAAGCCGAAGAGGAATACAAGAGCGAAGCCGAGCCACACCCGGACGCGGCGGAGCACGCGGACTCGAATGAGGATTATAGCATTTCGGCGGTGCTACTTGACCACATTAAGCGTCAAGCGAACTTCCCATATGTACCGCGTGAAAAGGAAAAAAAACAGGGAGCCCTCGTACTCTTCCGACCGCCGCCAGTAGACTTCTTCGCGCCTCCGGACGCGGGCGAGGCCAAGGCGAAAAGGGATGTAAAGGGGGACGACGTGCATGAGGATAAAATCGACATGGATACCACGAACGTACCGACGGCGTCGGGAGTATTTGAAAACAACATGGTGCAGATGGATCAGATGTATGAAGATGCAGGAGAGCCGATGGACGTTGAGTTGTGATTTCACTTCAAAATAAATTCCTTTTAGGAAAAAAGCATCTGTTGACCTCGCGCATAGAATTCTAGTATCGCTCTGTCTCTGGCCTATCTTCTGCAGGTTCCATTAATCTTGTCCTACGGTTTCTTGCTATCCACACCATTTTATTGTTGTTGCTATTCAGTTTTCTCTAAACCATGTGTAAAATATAGTTAACGGTGCATTTTAAGCAATTAATACAAAGGCTGTGTATATAAGAGAGTACCGCCAAAGACCCCCCAAAGAAAATAAATTGGTTTACAGCAAGCCCCAGAATCAAAAGGGAAAGTCTAGACTTTGCTCGGAAAATTGGCATGTTGGAAAACCTCCTCAACTCGCCTGATAAAATAAGCTTTGTTAAGGATGACCCTATCGCAGTTTTGGCATTTGAATTCCCATAGCTTTAATTCTCTTTTGGTCCAGAACGGGACTTCTCGCAGCTCCGCACCCAGGGGAGAAGATTCAAGGCTTGCAATAACGTGACTCCTCATGGCATCCCAATATCGCTGGAATCGCTCGCTTCTGGTCCCGTCATCCTCGTTTGAGCACCCGCATTCCCACTGATATACAATAAAGTCCAACTCCTCACGGCACCCGAGGTCGAAGCACCGGAGAATCCTCTCCTTGCGAGCGGCGTGCAGCGCGAGCAGGTTGCATAGGTCTGCGGAGTCGAGCATGCGCAGGATGGGGAAGTTCTCCGCGCGGAGGAGTGGTCGTGCGAGTGTGCCCGTTGACGCGAAGCGCGCTTCGGCGGTCCACCGCCAGCGACATGCGAGCGCGTACAGCGCTAGCGAGTGTTCACGGAGTGCGCTGGTGTTCATCACGACGGAGCGCACAGCAGCAAGCACGCGCGGCAGGTCGTACTTGTCCGCGGCGCGCGTGAGTGCCCACGCGAAGTCATAGGTAGTTATCGCAGGCAGATGTGCACTGTCGCTCGTGCCAATGGCACCGTTAGGGTAGATGAGGTCAAGGAGGTACGCGATGATCGTGCTCTCTTCTGTGAGTGGGATCGCGTCGTCGGACGATTCACTGGAATCGCGGGGGACCTCGAGCATTTGGCGGAAAAAACCAGACGCAAGCTTGAGGATGATCGAATGGACGCGGAAGCTTACGCCGTCCGACGCACGCAGGACTATGTCCCCATCTGGGTAGTCATATGAAGGATGGAATTCCTGTTTTTGCGGCATGCAAAACAAGAGAGCGCGTGCATACGGTCTGAAATCAGGATACTTGAACTTACAAGTTACAAGAAACCTTATCGCGGACGAAATAATTGGTGCCTTGGATCACGTGGATTTATGCCCCTTATCGGAAGTAAGTTACATAACGAGCTGTTACGTACATACTCGGATTTGACAGAAGCTTTCATCAGCTTTCGACTCCCAAGTCCGCACAATTGCAAGAAATCCTGGTTCATCCTGTCTTGTAAAACCCGCGATCGCGCAGCCTATGCTCCGTCTAATTAACAGAACAAATACACGGAGTACGTGCGTTGCAGAAGATTCTTTTCTTGGACTGCCGCAACTCCCATGGATTGAAGAGAAGCCTGCTCTAACCTCAACCGTACAACCTTTAATGACGACTCTCCATTATTCTACATTGCGAAGCTACCCAGGAAAAGCGATTCCTTTACCGTGACTTGCGCACTTTTTCTCTACCGATACTCTGGCAAACGGAGACTATCCATGAGTCATGCTCTCGGTCCTGTTGGACTGGGGGCACGCTTCCCACCCTCTTCCACGGCTCTGGGACCTATCACTCGCCCGAGGGAAAACCCGCCCTCTTGCAGCGGGCTGCCCGTAAGGGATACCAGGGGATCCCTTTCACATCACAAACCTGGCGCACCAGGCACTGAGTCTCAGGGTGCGCTCGCTATATATTTGGCCGGACCATGGACTACTTCCGCTTCCGAGCACATGCTGCCGAGTACCTTGCATTGCATTACATATTGCACGATACACTTATGCTTAGAAAATTGAGATTCAATCGCTTATCATATACCTGGCCTAGAAGTGTCTGGGACGCGCTTATGAAACCACGCGCAGGATTTTCAGGCTCAATTCAACGCAATAGAGGAAAATCCACTATTCCGACAGGCCGCGTCACCGTAGCATTTCTCTGTTTGCGGTCTCGATCGCGCCTGACGTCGGCAGATATCCAATAAAAGCGAAGAAGAAAATGGGAAATCAGGTGTCCGGAACAGCACATACGGACCACTTTCCGACTGATCTGGGATTACAATTCCAAATACATCATGTATGCTTGGAGCAGGCGGTCCCACGCGCTAGGACGGGTGTCCTTGTTCCTTTTTCTTTTGCTTGGCAACCGTCTTCTTCTCAGGCTCCCCGCTGTGTCTGGCGCAACCGACGGTCCGAGCGCCACCGCCGTCCTGGGCTCAAACGAGGTCAGTCGGCCATCGCTCACTGGAATTATGATCAAGCATCCGACCGCTGTTTTCAAAGACACTCTCCTTCAATTGAAATCAGCTCAAATCAAGGGTGCAACGCCTCGGTTAATATAAAGACTTGGAACAAAATAAATGAGTGCGCATATCTCAAGCTTGTGAGTTCACGCGAACGATATACTCGACGCACGCAGAAAACCACCGCCAATAGCGGACACTGCATATCGTGCGAGAGCCGGTGCTACCTTCGATTCGCGGGGAGGAACGACCTACGGGCTCTTTGCCGACATGGGAGCTGTTGTTACATTCGGAAACGCACTCCCACTAGCGCCCCGTGGTGAGATGGCGCACCCGCGCCCCAGCTCTGGGTCGGTGCTGTACCGATACCACAGGATCGTGTTCCTGACTTAATGGTTCCCCAAGACTCCATGCCTATGGTTTGTCATTGTCATCATACCCGTATGTATGGGTTTCCTGAACTTCTATCTTTTTCAGTGTTGTCTTTCGTGATCAACCCATGTCGGCTGCTAAGAAGCGAAGCTATGTGGCTTGTGTACCGCTGCATTATTCTTTCGCCGTCTTCTGAGTGGACGACTGGCTGTGGCGTGTTAAACCATCGATCTCATCGCTGGGAATGCCGATCAGCCAGGGAACGGTGTCTGGTTGTTTGCTTACCATCGGAGCTTTCTAGGTCTACTGAGGCGTAGGTCCTCAGTTACCGGCTAGCCAAAAGGTATAAAGGCAGAGCCATCAGCACCTCAGTTCTTCACTCATCGAGTCCTCTCTGCGGTTATCCATTCGGTCATTGCAAGTTCAAAATGGTCTTCCAGCTTACCATTGCAACTGTTGCCCTTGCTGCCCTCGCTGGCGCTGCCAACTACAAGCGCGTCGCTTGCCCCGACGGCGTCAACACTGCTACTCACGAAGCGGTCAGTAATCTCCTCATGCGTTTGTATTAATCGACGAACGATATTGATCGCCTTGCTTTGTAGTGCTGCGCGTTCTTCTCGCTCCGTGATGACCTGCAGACCAATCTCTTCGATGGCGAATGTGGCGAGGATGTGCACGAATCCCTCCGTTTGACATTCCACGATGGTGTCTCCTTCTCAAAGTCAGGAAAATTCGCTGGTGGGGGGGCTGACGGCTCCATCCTTCTCTTCGGCGACATCGAGACCAACTTTTCGGAGAACTTGGGCACAGACGACGGTGTCGACGCACTCGCACCATTCCTGACACGCCACCTCGTCACCGCTGGCGACCTCATCCAGTTCGCAGCAGCATTCGGTTTGACGAACTGCCCTGGCGCTCCGCGTCTGCAGTTCCTTGTTGGCCGCCCGAATGCGACTGCCGCTGCACAGGACGGCGCCATTCCAGGACCGGCTGACTCCGTCGACAGCATCCTCTCTCGCTTCTTAGACGCCGGCTTCGACTCGAATGAGGTCGTCCATTTGCTCGCATCGCACACTGTCGCGCGCTCGGACACGATCATCCCCGACCACCAGGCTGTGCCCTTCGACAGCACGCCGTTCGACTTCGACACCCAGTTCTTCCTCGAAACCTTACTCAAGGGTACTGCCGTTCCCTTCAACCGTACTACTCCGAACACAGCCGGCGGTGAAGTCGACTCTCCCCTCGCTGCTGAGGGTGAGATGCGTCTTCAGTCCGATTTCGCCCTTGCACGCGACAAGGTATGTGATCCCTACACGAGCTGTTATAAAATAATCTCTGATGCAATTATCCGACTAGCGCACGGCTTGCGAATGGCAAAGCATGGTCGACAACCAGTCGCTGATGATGGAGAACTTCCGCACCGCGATGATGAAACTGTCGGTTGTCGGCCAGAACACCAGGGAGCTCGTTGACTGTTCCGAGCTCATCCCGGAACCGAAGCCGGCTGTCAAGTTGCACGCAACGTATGCCTTCCGCTTCTAGCAGCTTCTGTGATCCATCTAACGGCCCTTTGCACAGCTTCCCGGCTGGCACGAGCCGCAACGAAATCCAGCAAGCCTGCCCGCTGCCCTTCCCTGTGCTCCGCACTGACCGTGAGCGAATATGCCAATTATACCATGCGCTCCGAGCTGATCAATTCCCTTCCTTTCTCAGCCGGCCAAGCGACGACTATCCCTGAATGCCCTGACGGTGATATCAACCTCGCTGACTGCCCGTCTTAAACAGACTTCTCTTTTCTGGTAATATTCGGTATTTAAGTGATCTGGGGCGTGTAACTGTGGTGTTCCCTTTGGCAATGTATATATCTGACAACGTGTGTACTTACCATTGGCTTCTTGTTTCGAATCAAGTTGGCGGATGGTGCAAAACTCACTGGGGCATATTTTAAGGATTTCTTTGTTGTTGTTGTAGTAGGGTGACTCAATAAATAAACCCGACTTTTGACGAAGTTTTGCGTTTGAATACCTTTGTGTGAAGCTGTGAACGGTTGGCTTCCCTGACGTGGCTGAACTGAGGACAACGTCGTTCCCTGATAGCAATGAATATTAGATGAATTTTTCATTCTCATGCCTAATAAACTGTTTCCATCGAAGCATTCGTGAGATGCGACAAGAATGGCCCGGGAGTAGCGCGGGCTTACCGGCGTCTGGAACCCCTCGCATTAAATAGCATCATCAATGCAAAAATTTCTATTCATTCATACGCCCTTGTGCTGCTCAAAGAAAGAAAATCGGTGGCGGCGCACTTAATTTGAGCGTACTGCCGTTTTTTTCCACTTAACTGACTCGACCGCATGGTTGTCCATCAGAATTTGGAAGATATTGAATGAACCCCGTCTTCTTGATATTAGTTGCACGATCGAAATTAATTTTCCCGTAATGGATAAATTGACGATTCGAGTCTGAGTAGCTCGCAAATATTGTCCTCTGCAAGCGGGCGGGTGGATGAAGATTGGTGATTGCTATTTCTGCCTGAGTGCTGAACTTTGACTTACTGAGCAGTTACCATAAGGGGGAATGATTTACGCACCTAGCCCATTTGGAGAACGCCGGCGGTAACCAAATCGAGTCTTCTCCAGAACCGCGTCCGAGTGAACTGCCCCGTCGTCAATCGTCATTAAACACTGCAGCGAAATTATCCACCAAACAACCACACATGTCTGACTTTCGAAGCGTATAGTCGTCGACACCGCCTATGGGAACTGTTTCGAATTGTGATTCCCACCGTTTGCCTGTGTCGTCGAGTTGGAAGTCGGGTTTCAACCTCTTTACGAGCGGGAGCTGACACCAATCCAACGCGAAATTGGGCGCCTACTTGAACGTACATCGTGTCGCGGTTTCGAACTACCGAGCATCCGAGTGCTACAGCTCATAGTGCCGCTTTCTTGTCTGTAGTAATCGACCTCAAGTCAGCGATCAAAGTCCTGCACACGTGATAGTACAACGACCTCGATGGATGCCATGATTATAAAGGAATAGTAGCTGCTTGTGCACACCACACCAAGATTTGCAAATGCGCGTCCCTGGCCTGAAAATGCGGCCCGTCAGTAACAAGCATTGACGACTGCGCGATCGTGTGAGTACCTTCATCCTCTTCGGAACCGATGTGCCGTTCAGGTTATGGAGAGTCGGCTTTATTGTCCTGTAGATTATCGGCGGTATTTTCCGTGGTTTACCGTCCGTGACTTCAAATGCGTCTCTTCTACACCAGGTGTCTGTCGATGTGTGCCACTCGGGTGATGAGGAAATGGAAAGAATGTCCGAGGGCATCGGTAGTGAACGCAAGCTACTGGCCCTTCTCACAAGGGAATGACTGGCTGCGCTACACTTTCCGCGTTTCGTTCGCTAAATACATCGCTGGGCTTGGGGACCCTCTCACGCTTTACGGAGTTGCTATGCAGCGTGTATATGGCGCTGTCGGGCTTTACCACGGGTGTCAAGTAATCTGGATGAAAGGGCTTGGGCACGAGTCAACCAGATACACGCTTTTTCAGCACGGTGCCTTAGTCCATACGGCATTCCACGAGTCTTATTCACTCGCCGCCACAAACTCCATCGCCGCTCGGTTTCTGGTCGCTAACGGATATAAATACGGATCCTGACTTTCGAAAGCCCAGCGGGACGTCTACTCCAATATTGGCGACCGGGCTCAAAGTTCGGGAGAATAGTTTCCAACGAGCTTCAAAATCCATGGTGTAGACAACAGTTGTGCAGTGAATGGCTGCCTGCTTGTGCTTCCCCTCTCTTTCCTCATCAACCATCATGGCGGTTCCACACCGAGAATTATTCACATCCCCAAACAATAGCAGTTGGGTCAGTTCTGTCGTACCTCACTCGGATATCCCTCCCGATTTTTGCCTCAAGTATGTGTGCGCTGCCTCCTGCCAATGACCCGCGAGCCTCCGGTGTCAATCACTACTCAGCAATAAGTGTCATCGAGCCGAAGAATAGCAAGTGGGACAATATCAAAACCTCGTCTGACAATCTGTTACTTCAGTCCACTAACTCAAGCATTCTGGTCGAGCGTGGAAGATTCAATCACCTCTCTCCGATGTCCAATTAGTCGATGTGGCTAACCAACAGCAGTACCGCTCAACCGGGGAATTAAGTTGGATAGGCATTACCGCTATTCTTTGGACCAGGCTTGCCGGTCGTTCTTGCCTACTAAATCTGTTCATCTATCTGTGACGGTAAAAGTGACTCGAAAACACCTTTAATCCTCTCTCAACAAGTACAGCTTTTTTCTAGCCTTTCCGTGACGCCGCCGGACGGTTTTTGAAAACCTAACCGCAGATTTAACCATAAACGTGTTCGGGCTTCAAGTCTGGACCTGCCTAATCCCGCTTTGACCATATACTCTACTATTTGTATATAGCAACCTAACGTGGGGCAAAGTGTTTGAAGGCTTTCCAGCGTTCCACGGACGATAGCCACCACGGCCATTCCAAGGCTGCTGCCCAAGATGCGGTTTAATCGTCTGACTGGGCATACTTTCACCACCGCATGTGGCCCCGTCAAAATGCCTCGTACTTCGATAGCAACCCTTAGGAGTTGAACGCTATGATGTGTTCGACAAGTCTCCGGCCATAACCACAGCCAACGAAAACCCTTTTAATGAGTCCACTTAAATTCGGGGAGCGTGCGCTGTTCGGGAGCTGGGCCGCGTTCCATTATTGGGGTGCGTGGCTTTCGCCGCATACTCTCACCATCTTAATATAAATATCTTTCAGGTACATCAGGCATCTGACGTGCAGGACGTCAATAATCAAGCGAAGGTAGGCAAGACCACAGGTTATTCGGATGCCTCAGAATTATCTTCCAGAAAGACCAGCCTCAGAGTCGTTATGTCAACTTCACCCCGGGGCAACAAGACATTTACTGCATCATCTGGGCTATTGTGGCGTATAGGGGCGTCCATCATGACTATCACGCTGTCTTTGGCCATTCACACTGACATCGTGAGGAAGCATGTGCTGACTTGCAGTGTGCGCCTCCATGCGGCTTGCAATGTATTACATACTCCACGATACATTGATTGGGCTTGGCGAAACCGATACCGAACCGCTATTACGTATTCGTTCCCGAAGTGCCATTTTTGGAATATTTCAATATTTCAGGTTTAATCGTTGCAAGAGTTCAAAGTCGTTTATCGGCACGGTTTGCCCTCTTCTTGCCCTAGAGCAGCTAGTACGCCGAAATGTGCAACTGAGTGAGTCTTTAACGGGCGTATAACGGACTCAAACTAAAGGAAGCTGAATGGATAGCGCATCACGACTCGCGAACATCTCCCGCTCTGGCTTGAAACCGGGTCCCCTATCAATGCCTTAGTGAATCAAGCGATCCCACCTTTCTGCGCATACTCTTACATTATCTTGCGCTTGGCATTCGTCCCAAGCTTGTGCAGTTTGCGGTAATGTGCCTCTGCTGCACGCACTAAGCAGCTTCCAATCATAGGCTCCGCATATCCATTTGGAAGTCTGTGCTTTCCCAATAAATGGAGGAGTGGCCATTTTCGAGTACCAATTGGCGCTGTTGCTGTCGTCTCGTCGATGTGCGCTCCCACTGGTGCCTCACGGTGAGACAGCGCACCCGCGCTCCTGGCTTGGAGGCGACGCTCGACCAATACCACATTACCATGTGCCCGACTTACGGCTCCCTAGGACTCCATGACCGTGGTTCGTCGATGTCCTCATATTGTGCATGCGTGTATTTCTTGGCTTCCGATTTATTTTCGTGCTGATTTTCGTGATCGACCAGGACCAGCAGCCGAAAACTGGCGAGTAGGATGGAGGGTACGTGCTTGAGTGGCGCTACATTACTATTTTGCTGCCCTCTGAGTGGACAACCAGTGTGTTTCTGCCAAGCTGTCTGTCTCACCGCCGGGAACGCAAGGCTCTCGTTTTTCTGATTATTGGTGTCTTTTGTCAAAGCGGTTACCGTGAATTTGCGAATAGAGTGCTCCAACAGCTTGGAGGTATAAAAGCAAGGTCGTCTCCTCCTCATGCCCTCACTCATCGAGTCCTCAAATATCATCCACTCAGTCGCTATAACATGGTCTTCAAACTCGCTATCGCAACTGTTTCTCTCGCTGCCCTCGCCGGCGCCGCCAACTACAAGCGTGTCGTTTGCCCCGACGGGGTTAATGTCGCTAGTCACGAGGCTGTTAGTACAGATCATAACGCTACTCCGGCATTACACTAACTTCATTTTTATAAAGTGCTGCGCGTTCTTTGCGCTCCGTGATGATTTGCAGACTAACCTCTTTGAGAGCGAATGTAGTGAGGACGTCCACGAGTCGCTCCGCCTGACGTTCCACGACGGCATCTCCTTTTCAAAGTCTGGTGCATTCGCAGGCGGAGGAGCTGACGGCTCCATCATCCTCTTCGGCGACATCGAGACAAGCTTTTCGGAGAACTTGGGCACTGACGACGGTGTCGCTGCACTTGCGCCCTTCCTTACACGCCACCTCGTCACCGCGGGCGATCTCATCCAGTTTGCCGCCGCTCTCGGAGTCAGCAACTGTCCCGGTGCACCGCGCCTGCAGTTCCTTGTGGGCCGCCCGAACGCAACTGTGCCAGCTCAAGACGGGGCTGTTCCAGGCCCGGCCGACAGCGTCGACAGCATTCTTGCTCGCTTCGCAGACGCAGGTTTCAATTCCGCTGAGGTCATTCATCTGCTCGCGTCGCACACCATCGCACGTTCGGACGAGATCGTCCCCAATCAACACGCTGTTCCCTTCGATACCACTCCGTTCGACTTCGACACCCAGTTCTTCCTCGAGGTCCTACTCAAGGGTACTGGCGTCCCCTTTAACCGTACTGAGCCAAACACGGCCGGCGGTGAGGTTGACTCACCTCTGGCTGCCGAAAACGAGTTACGTCTACAATCCGATTTCGCTCTGGCACGCGACTCGGTGCGTTCCTTACGCGCATTGTGTATAAAATCATTTCTGATGCGTTTCACTGGATAGCGTACAGCTTGCGAGTGGCAGAGTATGGTTGACAACCAGGCTCTCATGAACGAGAATTTCCGCACCGCTATGATGAAACTTTCTGTCGTTGGCCAGAACACAAGGGAACTCGTCGACTGCTCTGAACTCATCCCGCAGCCGAAGGCGGCTGTCAAGTTGCATGCAACGTATGCCTTCCACTTCAAGCGGTATTCATGATGTATCTGATGGGTCTTTCGCACAGTTTCCCCGCCGGTACAAGCCGCAATGAAATCCAGCAGGCCTGCTCGCTGCCCTTCCCTGTGCTCCGCACTGACCGTGAGCTAACAAGCAGTCCCGCTGCACGCTCTGGGCTGACTAACTCAAACTTTCTTTTTCTCAGCCGGCCAAGCGACCGTTATTCCTGAGTGCCCTGACGGCTCACTTAACCTCGCTGATTGCCCGTCTTAAATGTACGCCTTCCCCATGTGATAATGGCATGTATTTTGTCTGGGAAATGGTATAAGTATGCGTGTCTTTGGTTCCTTTCTTCTTTGGAGGTGTACGTTATATTTCAAGGCGTGTGTTTACCTCCGGCCTCTCGCCCTAATGCGAGTTGACGCATGGTGTAAATTTTGTCGAGATGAATTACTATGGGTTTATTTTTGTGCATGCATCATTCAGAAATGCAGAGTCAAATATATCGAGGTTTATTCCCAGAGGATTTTGTTCGTGTGAACGATCAGCTTCCGCAGTAAGGTACGAGTTAATGACTGCACCAATCTTCTCAGCAATCCCGGACTCGGAGCCGATTGTTCACATTTATGATTCTCCGAGGTACATGCAGCGACTACTAAAAGCCTTCAGAAATCTCAGAAATGGACTTGTCGTCTCCCAAATCCGTTAAGCAACTTGTTATGGAGTGTCTCGATCTGATAATAAAGATTGAAGACGGACGTACAGTATTAAAGGGAAGAAAAGGTAAAAACGTTTCATTTCAATTTCAATACTAATTGATGTACATATGTCATTGGTAATATTAGGGGAATTGCGAGAGGGTTGCTTACGTCATGCTTCCTCGCTACCGGACCACCGACTGCGATCTTTCGTTCTCAAACTTGCACTGACTTTCTCACTGCCATCGCCTGCTTTCGGTGAACATTACACATCAAAACTTGAACTCTGCCAATCACACTTGTGGGATATGTCGATCCATAGGATCCTCAGGCGAAACATGGAGACTACGAAACTCACGCATCACGGCGCCGGTACTGCAAGGGCTCACAGTGGAGTTCAGTGTTAACAGTATCTACTTTTCGGTCCCAGCAGCGGCAGGATAGCCAACCGATTCCATAAGGTCCTTTTCTACTTTGGATATTTCATCAAATTATGCTCTGGTAGCGGTCTGTATCGACAAGCGAGACCAATGGAAACTGGCAGCGTCTTTGGGGCTCCCGTTCCATTATGTATGTGTAGCCTTCAAGCTGCTTCCCCTTGTCACTTGTCATAGGCCTATGCAATTTCTTGCCTATGACTGAACATGACGTTTTGGAAGCCACTGCCCCTCGGGGGCGCGTCCGAAGTGGTGGCGCCGTGATGGTAGTACGCCCCCACTCAAGGCTGCGCTTCCAGATTAATGAACTGGATTGGAATAAGCGGCGGGCGCGCTCCCACCAGTACTCGATTGCCGGGGTGGCTTATATCGATTCCATGAGAGTTTTTACCTTCAG
Source organism: Coniferiporia weirii (assembly GCA_024195185.1). NCBI lineage: Eukaryota > Fungi > Basidiomycota > Agaricomycetes > Hymenochaetales > Hymenochaetaceae > Coniferiporia > Coniferiporia weirii. The sequence goes on from JAKOPK010000426.1 coordinate 18,002, forward strand.
CCACAGGAACACCTTGGGCCCGTGCAGCTGGTACACTCTTCCGTGGGTGCGGTTCATCCAATTCCACGGCTATTTCTGCGGTCTTTCTCGCGATGTGTTTGATTTTCTCAAGATTGACGATCAGGGATACGTATGTTATTCGGCCTGTGCCGCATTACACTTTCGCCGTGCCCTGAGTGGACAGAAGGCGCCGAAATGGCATCTCATCGTTGGGAACGCGAGGGCGGTCCGCCGCTTTGTATTTGTCTCAACTGGCTGCGCATATTTTGACTGCGCAGATGCGCATATGTTTTCTGGAAAAGGCCTAAGACGAACGATATAAAAGACACTGTGCAGAGCTCTGTTTTCACTCATCAAATCCTCTCCAACACATCCCCTTCAACATGGTTCTCCAGCTCACTCTTGTGACCGTCGCCCTCGCCGTCCTTGCCAGTGCAGCCAACTATAAGCGCGTCACCTGTCCTGATGGTGTAAACACTGCGACCGACGAGGCCGTCAGTAACTCGATTATTCCCGTTTACTAATTATTCACTCACGATTTCTCTTTCCGTCGTTGTAGTGCTGCGTCTTCTTTGCGCTCCGCGATGACCTCCAAAGCACTCTCTTCGATAATCAATGCGGCGAAGATGTCCACGAGTCACTCCGCCTGACGTTCCACGACGGTATCGCGTTCTCCAACACCGGTGCATTCACAGGCAACGGCGCGGATGGCTCGATTATCATCTTCTCTGACATAGAGACCAACTTTTCGGAGAACTTGGGCACAGACGATGGCGTCGACGCGCTCGCACCCTTCCTCACGCGCCACAACGTCACCGCGGGTGATCTCATCCAGTTCGCGGCAGCAGTCGGGATCAGCAATTGTCCCGGTGCTCCGCGCCTGCAGTTCCTTGCAGGCCGTCCAAACGCGACCATCCCTGCACAGGATGGCGCGGTCCCACTGCCCCAGGACAGCGTCGACACCATTCTCGCTCGCTTCGCGGACGCCGGTTTCAATTCGAACGAGGTCATCCACCTGCTCGCATCCCATACCATCGCCCGCTCGGACACCCTCGTCCCTGGCCACCAGGCCGTTCCTTTTGACTCTACACCGTTCACATTCGATACCCAAATCTTCCTTGAGGTCCTTCTCAAGGGCACAGGCGTTCCCTTTGGCATCAACAACACCGACGGTGCAGAGGTCGACTCGCCGCTCCCCGACCAGGGTGAGATGCGCTTGCAGTCAGACTTTGCTCTCGCACGTGACGAGGTCAGTGTTCTCTATTCATGTCCTCTTGGGGGCAGATTCTGATGCGGAAGTGCAGCGGACGGCTTGCGAGTGGCAAAGCATGGTTGACAACCAGGCGCTGATGGTAGAGAATTTCCGCACCGCGATGATGAAGTTGTCGAATGTAGGACAAGACGTCACCAAGCTGGTGGACTGCTCTGAGCTTATCCCGGAGCCGCAAGCGCTGGCTAAACAGGATGCAACGTGAGTATATTATACATTTTTTGAGTTGCATATTGGCCCTTCTAACGCAGATATGATACCAGCTTCCCCGCGGGTACCAACTCGTCAGACGTTCAGCAAGTGTGCTCGAGCGCGTTTCCTACGCTCAGCGCGGATGGTAAGCCCACCAATCTATCACTTCTGCCTTATGTAATTAATCGTCTCATGTTTTCTCCAGCTGGTGCAGCAACGACGATTCCGGAATGCCCTGACGGCGACACGAACCTCGCCGACTGCCCGTCTTAAGCCTCCGAATGGAGGTTTTCACACGATCTTTAATCAATAATGTTACACTATTAAGCGTGGGTTTAGAATTAATTGGTATTAAACGAGCATGCTATTTTCCCATGTTCGCATTAGTAGGCCTCGGCCATCATACCCAATTGTCGCATTTTGGTCCTGTACAGTCCGTGTTAAATATTATATTGTTGTAGAACTGGAATTTCAGAAAGGTCTGAAGTCATGGGGACTTAAGATCATAATTTTTCTTACACTCGACGGTGATGACATCAACCGAAAGGCTCAAATCTTCCGCAATCCAATTGACTCTGAGAAAAATGGAATCTTGTGCGTTCTGGGAATATCCGAGTTCCAATTCCCTCTGTCGGCGGTTCCACCCGCTTTCATTGAGCAGGGACCGACCACAGGCGGCGATTAGCTACTTGCAAGTCGATGACGTGGGTGCAGTGTCTTCGCGTTTTTCTGAAAGGAAACTGGGATCGTCGTGGAAGGTTGATCGAGTACTTATAAAGCGGAATAACAGTGCCGAATCTATATTTTCTGCCCACTCAGCACGCCCTGAACGTGTACTCTTCTGCAATTATGTAAGTGACACTTTGCGAGACGATTTTCTAATCATGTAACATTTTCGTCCGAAACCCATGGATACACACAGGCATGAAATTAAAACAAGTCAGGTCGACAAAAGAGATGATGTGGTCACAAAAATCCGTAACAAACACAGATAGCAATACATGATTTATGGAGTACATATTTCATACAGGATCGTCGGGTATACAAATATTTATAAATGTGGCTGTATCAACCGTGCCTTCCGAGGCCTTTGGCAGACTTGCTGACTGCTTTCGCCTCCTGCTGCTTAAGTCTTGCGAGTCGTGCTCTTTTATTAAGGATAAAGACCTTTAACGGTCTGTTTGATGATGCACAAGAATTAAAAACTCACTCTTCCGCAACAGTGCGCTCAAGCTCCTTCACCTCCTCCCTAGCTTCGCGAACGGCCGAACGTGCATCAATAAGTGCGCGGTCCGCTTGACGCTCTGCTTCCTCCGCGTCTGACACCTTCGAACGCGCGCCAATGATGGCAGGGTCTTTAGAGAAATTTGAATCCAAATTGCTATTACGCCCAAAGATGCCCGAATTAGAACTGCGACCAGCGCCGCTGCGCATGCTGCTGCCGCGAACTGGCGAGGTTGCTCCTTGACCGTCTGAGAAGGAGCTCGAGCGGCGACGGCCGAAAAAACCTGCACGACGCGAACCATTACGGTTGGTACCGACATTAGGATCGTCATACGCGCCGTTCCCGTTCCCACCTGCGCTCCCAAGCCCAAGACCGCTACCACTACCACTGCGATTCCCGTTATTGCCACGGATATTCATCTCGGTGCTGCTCGGGGATGTCGAGCGATTGCGGCGCGGAAAGAGAGTCCCCTTTATATTACGTGAAGGTGCGTCGTCATATGAGACGTCGTCCTGCGGTGGCTGCTCGGTCGGGCTGGCATAGTCGTTGCGACGATGAGATCCGAAGAGAGGCATGATAGAATAAGGTCGTCGTAAGTCTACAAAAAAAATGTCGGAAATTTGAAGACTTCGTAAAGTGAAAAAGACGAACCAGAAGTCGCGTGTGAATGGGAGTGAGGCGGTAAGATTCTGTTGAGAGGAGACGAGTGTCGAGCGGCGCAGTTATATGCAAAGGAGCCCCGCAGTGACGTCAGCCGTAATCTTTCACACCACGCCCTATTCTTGGTGCAATTATATTGATGGGGCGTCCGAGACTCCAGTTCGGAAGCAGAACGATAGTCGCGCGCTTGTTCCCGAGTCTCAGTTTAGGTCTCGGTACCTTAATTGTGGTCGGGTCCGAGAGTCGGGTCCTAGATACCCCATTGGAGGCGTTGTCGGACGAACAACTGGAAAACTCATGTAGTCCATAACCGATAAGATTAGACAATGGTTAGCAAGATGTTGCCAGTCCTGAACGAGTGCACAGGTGAGACTGAGCCCGTGCTGGAAAAGGACGAATTAGGAGTACCCCTATCGGGTAATTCGTCTTCCATATATATACATCCCTAATACACAATTGCGGAGTTGCAAACCATATGGTCATTAGTCACGTGCATACACGCGACTAAAAGTCGCGACTATTTAAAGTTAAAGCGGAGTGCAAACATAATGTTATGTGAATACACACATCCGCGGACCTAGAGAGCATGATTAATGAGACGAGGGGAGCCAAATATCAACAGAGCTTCCATACTCCAATTTTCATGGGAAACAGATCGTGAGAGTGTGTATTAAATATAAATAAACGAATATAACAAGATAACGTAACGATCACGCAATATCACGCCATAGTGGAGCAGAGCTA
>JAKOPK010000427.1:0-21862 GCA_024195185.1 Coniferiporia weirii
AATTAGTGTCATTATCAGTATGTGAAGCAGAATTACAAGCATTAACACACGGAGTAAAAGAAGCAATATGGTTAAGACAATTGGTTGAAGAGGTACTGCAGACCATATCTTCACCAACAAAAATATTATGTGACAATCAAGCAGCAATAACTATAATAAACTCAACAGAACAAAAATATACTCAACGAATGAAACATATTGATATTCGAAAAGATTTCCTACAAGATTATATAGAAAATGAAACTATAAAAGTTTCTTACATTCCTATGGGACAACAAAAAGCAGACATAATGACAAAAGCTTTAAACGTTGAATTAGTCAAACATTTTACAAGTCTTCTTCAACTTATAAAAGTTTGAAGGGGAGTATTAAATATAAATAAATGTATACTATAAGATCACGCAATAGCACGCAATAGTGGAGCAGAGCTAACCTTGATCATGTTACTCACACCCGCTTAACTATAAGAAGTACAACTTTACTACTAAGATTATATAAAGTATTACCACAGTACGTGTATATAAGGAGGCTGGTTTCTCCTACAAAATACATTGGTTTATACTGATATCTTTCCGCCCCTCGCATCTACCACTGCAACTGAGTACTTCACTCAGTATGTTAAATAATTTAAGAGCCGGTTATGGACTTTACTCTAGACTTTTCTTTTTCTCAAACTCTGGGCAGGACGTGTTTGCGGCCTGCGCACATTCCGAGATCCTTGGGACGGCACGGAGCCCGATCGAGTGTCGGCAACGATGCTCAAGTAGCATCTGCAGTATGAACTCTGAGCGCGCATGATCAATCCAGTACGGAGGCAACACTCATGAATAAAAAATTAAAATAACGCAAGAATAAAAGCGCAGGATGGCCTGTTCGCACGTACATATTAGAGTTCCTGCCCTACAAACAGTCAAAGGACCGTCGAACGGGAGAAAAGAGAGACTCAGGGAAAATCAGAACCGGAATATCGTATCATGCTATAAATGGATGAAAGCAGTTTGAAGGGTCACTAGCCATGCTGCGACTCACCCTATGCACGCAGTGTGCCGGGGTCACAGGAAACTCGAAAACACGACAAAAACCCACATCAGGGTTTATGCGAACTGTATGTCGCTTACGCTCTGAGCTCTGTAGCTCGTGCCCCCATTGACACTCATTTCGGCAGCCTCATTCAGGTGCACCAACAATCGACAACCTACTATGCAGGGTAAGGCAGTGGACGTCAAAATCACCTGCACGATATTAAGCGCTGCATTGAAGGAAAAATCTTCATCCACCCAGAAAAATGTGATGTGCGCCACACCACATATTATTACACTGGAAAATAATGTCAAATCAGCCGGAACGAAAGAAACGTGAAATAATTACATGACAAAATAGAATGCTTGATCGCGGACGAGGACTTTGACAAGGCTTATACCCTTAAATCCAGCTGATTCCCGCCAAAGAGAAGTAGCTTTGTAAAGAGCCAGGACCATCAAAATAAGCTCAAATGAAAGTGCAGCCGTCCTATCATGATGTAAGCATGAAATCACTATGAGGCGTTGCGTACGAACCAGTAAAGAGTCTCAAATAAAGGAGGAACAAAGCCGTCAAAGGAGCAAAATACATACCTTTCTGCACCACTTGCGGATACTGCTCCGCTATCAGTAAGTCCTTAAGCTGAAACTGTAGACTCTTCGCTTACCATTCAGTGTTTTAATTATATGGATCCCAATTCCTAACATGAAGACAGATTCCGTAGCAAACAAAGTTTTGAGGCACACGGCCAGCTTCCTTTCTGCCAAAAATCTTAGATCTGGCCACGGGAATTCTGTAGAAACTTTAAAGTAAAGCCAGATACCTCCGGACCATAACGCAAGAACCCTCATCAAGAGAATATCTGGAATAAGTGCGTCTGGATAATGTGAGAAAAGATAGAAGGAAGCTCCGTACAGTCTATCAGAACGATGGTCATCCAGTCTGAGATCAACATCACCGTTTGCCTAGCTCTCATTGGAAAACACAGGACCAGGTGCTCACCTCCTAAATTCCCAGCCCATGTGGAAACGTTGCCTGTACTCTCATTAATGCGGCCTATGATGAGGAAATTTTCACCCTTACATCTGGGAGGTCCCAATTATTAGACTGCGGTACAAATACGATTCCGTGACATACGTACAGCTTTATAATTGTGTGATCCGAATAACCTAAGCCCATTACAATAATGAGAGTCATAGTGCAGAGTTAAGCTTAGAATATCATGCCCACCTGCTATACCTATCACCGCAGCGATAATTCCTATGTACCGATTCTGTTGTAAGTGTTCGTTCAGTCTGTGACTTGTGTTTTTCTAAAGCGAGGGACGTTGTATTAACTTACAAGAAAGTAGACTATGCTGGCGGTCTTGCGGGGAGAGCTCTTCGTGAACCCGGATTGCAGCATGGTTAGCGGTTGGACCAAGCAGTGCTGAAATTAATCACCCAAAAGTATTTAAACTGAGTCAATGTGGAAGATATGGTTAGTGAAGAAGCAAGCTGATATTGTAGGTGTACGCGCCTCCTTATCAAATGTGGTGACTGAAGAAAACAATTAAGAAGGTTTCCGGTAATTAGATTTGTTACGGACTCAACTGGTATCGTAACAAAGAGCGGTAGCGACTGCAACTTGGACATATGTACCTTCTGCGTTGTTGTAAAGGATGCTCGGAATTTGACTTGGGCCAACGGGCTCTACGTCAGACCGAGGTAGTAGCATTATGCGTAGCGTCGTAGTCCAATGTGTACGTAATGTCCGAGTTATGAATGGCGGGTTCAAATGGATAGTGATAGTATTCTTCGGAGATGACTAGCCCCAGATTCGATCTTATATATGAAAGGGAGACCGATAAATCTTCACTCTTTTATACCTTAGTAAAATGTCCGTAAGGCCCTATCATTGAAGTACGTAAATTAAGGCCCATGATTCAGCACGCATTGGAACTAGAGATGAGACGCAACGACTAAGTTGCATTTTCATCTCCAGTCAAATAGCAATTGGAAGTGTTAACCTTCGCCGAATGTGGCCGATCGGACTAGTACCACTCTCAAATCGAAATGACTGCTGCGCATGCCTCTGCAACTCCCGCTGCGGGACCACCCTAGGACTAAAGAAAGATTCTAGAGTATTGATCACCTCCAAACGTACAAATCGACAACTTTATGCGTTGACGTTCTGGAAATAACAACTCCTCATCTCAGTGCATGAACGTACCTATGCTAGGGCACATCCGCAGCTCGTGGCCGCGGTAGTTGTGTATTTACCAAAACCGAAGTACTGTCTTGTTTTCCTGTGGGAACTGATTGAGTCGAGGCCGTGCCGCGGCGTACACAGAACTTCACCAAGTGGACAACCGTCCGCTTCGTGCATACTGCTATCAATTTACTCGCTGTTAGAACAAGCATCAAGCGCCAACATGCTTGCCCTCGGGAACTCGAGAAAACCAATTCATGTCGCCCACATCAACCGTGTTACCGAGGGTATGCTGCACGCAGCCAGAACGCCCTTCCGACATCTTACACAGTAGATTTCCACGCACGTTTGTAAGGCGGGATATGAACGCGCGGTCGGGGGCCACACCATCATCGTTGGTATCGACCCTGGCGAGGGTAGAGCGCACGCCTTAGTTCACGTCTCCAGGTTTGGGAGCGTACGAGATGGTAGATAACTCATTAGGAGGATCGGGCTGGTAGGAATTTGTGGTAGGTTGGGCAGCTAGCTGCGCGCGCAATATTGTGGAAACGTAAGAGAGAGCTCGAGCCTCACAGACCGTCGTGAGTCGGGAATTGCCGAGTTCGGACATTAAGGACAAACAAGCGCTTTGCCAACTGCATTCTGCTACTAGTTTTTACTCATTCGAATGTTGAATGCTCGAATCCCAGACTTCGTACAGAAACCGCCATGGAGACGCAGCTCCCCTGCTCATAGTATTAAAAAAAACTTCATTGACAGCACGAGCGAGCGAGTGACAGCGAAAACAAATGCAAGAACGATGAGGCCCAGATGATGATATCGTAGTGCCAGCTAGATATGATGTACCCAAATGCATGCAGGTTTATGAGCGCGAACAGGCAGGGCGAGGGGTCGGTCAGTAATAGATGACATGAAATGAGAGCAGGTACGCCGGCCAGTCCAGGTCGGGCGCATGGGCGAGCGGTGGAAAGGCAAGCGAGAAAGGGCCGCCGTAGAGGGTCGTTTTATCATGAATCAGTCATCGAGCTTTCGCGTGCCGTGTCGTCTCGGGTGGTCGGTGGTTAGCGAGAAGCAAAAAAGGGTGAGGACGTCTGGCGGTCGTGAGGAGTGTGGCCATGGAGTGGACGGAGCTTGGTAGCGAGCGCAATGCCCGAAATAGGGGAGGAGGAAGGATGGGGCTGAGGGAGGCGGGTGAGGCGATGCGATTAGGATTGGACGATGGCGCCGGAGACGTCGGCGAACCAGGCCTCCTGGTCGTTCGGCGAGGCCCAGTCACTGGTGCTGTCTATTCACACACCAAACAAAGCAGATTTAAAAAAAAACACAGGGGAGAGACGCACCGCCAAAAAAAGTCCGAAACTGCACACCCTGAATCGTCACGTACTCATCAACGCGCAGGGTCACATTATACAGCGTAGTCCCCTCACTCCTACCCATCCACACGTGGATCACCCCGTCCGCCGCACTAAGCGTGTTCATCTCTACGTGGTAGAGCACCCATGTCGCCTATGTAGGGAACGCGAACGACCCGCGGCCGACCGAGAAAGCCGTAGTCGTCGATTGCAATTGTACCCAGGACGATGAGCTGCATGACGGCGTTCGCGTAGGTGAGTGGGAGGTACATAGTTGTATAGCTCACCTGCGCTCTTGGTGCGTCACATGAGGCGCCCGTCGTCGAAGCACCTGGAGCGCGCGTCTTGTCGTCCGCTGGAGACCTGGAGGCTTCGGAGCCGTCACCGCCTACTGGAAATGTCCGTTACCTCCGGGTGCAGAAATGCAACAAGGGTGAGCATCGTACGGGCGCCGGGCAGCCTTCCGCCCCGTGATGAACTCGAAGCCGTCCTCAAACACGACAGAAAATCGCGATCTTGTCACACCATTATCACAGTCTTGAATGCGTTCGAGCCACTGAGCGAGACGTTGCTGAGGTTCACGAAGCGGCGGATGGCCTTGCCCGCCTTGAGTCCTGATGTCGTTCGGCGCGCGGTGCGGTGACGTCGTCATTTCCATCAGTATCCGCGAAGCTTCTTACGTAACATTCAAAGATCAGAGCTGTTGATGTTACTCCAAGCCTCGTCTTTTCTTTTCCTCAAACCTTGAGGAGGACGTGTCTGTGGCTGAAATATCTTGTGCATATTCCGAGTATCAAAGTGGGTTCTTGAGACGGCGCGGAGCCCGACTGGAGTGTCTGCGATGATGCTCAGGAAGTGCCTGCATGCTCGGTCTCACATATATGCGGCGCTCAAAAATTTAAAGAACGCAAGGATGAAAAGCAGGAAAGGCTCAGGGAAACTCATAATCGGGATACATCATACTATAAATAGATAAAGGAGGTTGGAAGGGCCACTAGTTATACTGCGATTGACATGATGTACGCAAAGCCAGAAACACGACAAGACCCACACAAGGATCTATGCAAATTGTATTTCGCTTACTCTCCGAGCCCTGTAGCTCGTGCCTTCACTGAATCCTCTTTCGTCAGCCTCATTCAGATGTACCAATAGCCGACAGCCTACTATGCAGGGAAAGCCGGTAGACACGCCCAACACGATATTAAACGCTGCATCGGAGTATAAGTCTTGAGCCACCCAGAAAAGAGTGATGCGCGCTACTCCGCATATCATGACACTAGGAAGTGTAGTTAAATCAGCTGAATCCAAAGAAAAGAAAAATAATTACACGGAAAAATAGAACACCTGATCGAGGACGAGGACTTTAACAAGGTTGAAGCCCCTAAATCCAGCCGAGTCTCACCAAAAGGATGCAGCTTTGTAGAGAGCCATTACAAGTAGGACAAGCTCAAATACAAGTGGGGCTGTCCTGTCATGATGTAAGCATGAAGTCACTCCGTATCCTTTCGTACGAACCAGTAAAGAGTCTCAAATAAAGGAGGAATATTGCTTTCACCGCTACAAAATGCATACCCTTCTGCACTTCCTACAGATACTATTCCGCAGGCATGAGCTCTTAAGCTGAACTGTGGACGCTCCGCTTACCATTCTCTTTTTTAGTCCCAGTGATCGCAATTCCTAGCATGAGGACAGATTCTGCAGCAAACAACGCTCTGAGACACACGGCCATTTTCTTATCTGTCAAATTTTTAGATGCGGCCACAGAGCTCTGGCAGCAAATTTAAAGTAAAGCCGAATACCTCCAGACCATAACGCGAGGACCCTTATCAACAGAATATCTGTGATAAGGGTATATGGATAATGTGAGAAGAAAGATACAAAGAACACCCTTACAGTCTATCAGAACGATGGTCATCCAGTCTGAGTTCAGCATCATCGTTAGCCTTACCCTCATTGGAAAAAATAGGACCAGGTGTTCACCTCCTAAGTTCCCAATCCATTCGGAAAATTTGCCTGGATTCTCATTAACGCGGCCTATAAGGAGGAAAAAAATCCCTTACATCTAGAAAGTCAAAATTATGAAACCGTGGTGCAAACGAGATTCCAAGGCATACGTACAGCTTTATATTTGCGTGATCCGAAGTAACTAAGTCCATGTCAATAATTAGAGTTTTGTCCTGCGGGGTCGAGTTCAAAATGGCAAGCTCACACGGTAAATACGCCAATGCGGAAGTGATCCCAATGTACCGATTCTGTGGAAGGTACGTGCTCGGTCAGCGGTCTGTGTCTCATCTCAAAAGACGATAGTTGTGGTGTTTACTTACAAGAAAGTAGACTATGCTGATGGTCTTGCGGGGAGAGCCCTTTGTACACCAGATTGCAGCATGGTTAGCAGTTGGACCAAGCAGTGCTGGAAACAATCACCCAGAAGTATTTAAACTGAGTCATTGCATAAGATATGATTAGTGAAGACTCAAGCAGATACTGGAAATCTGCGTGCCTCTTTATCAAATTTAGTAACTAAAGAAACAATTAAGAAGGTTCCTGGCGATAGGATTTGTTACGGACTCAACTAGTATCATAGCAGAGAACGGTAGCGATTGCAGCTTGAACGTATGCATCTTCCACATGGCCGAAAAGGATGACCGGAATTTCACTGGGATCAATAGGCTCTACACCAGACCGGGTCGAAAGCATTACTGCGGGTAGCGTCACGGGTTAAGGCTTACACAGCGTACGGAATGGGAGAAGTCAAGCCCAGTTTTTCAGTAATCAGAAAGACCTGCGTCAGAATCGAGTTTATATGAGGGAGTCTGAGAAATTTATTTTTTTGGTTCGGTAAAGAGATGCACAGCTTCCGTAACATATCTAGATCTCTGTAGGGATGTGGTGTCAGGCTGTCCGCTTGAATCGCATGATTAAACATACATGGCCGCCACTAAATGCGGGACCTGGAACAGAGCCCATCCCATCTTAGGGCCAGTCCGGTCCAAACAGTTAGCGTGATTTTAGCGAGTTAGTTAGCAAATAATGATAGGGCCAGCTGCGCTGGCAGGGCCCGATACCTTTGTTAGGGATGTTGAAATTAATCTTATAGTAAAATTTTGTTGTTTAACTGCTCTGGAGAGTTAATCAATGAGGCAATAACAGGTTATGAATGCCTCCGCGGGGATTTCTACCGTACCAGTGACAAGGCCACGCGTCACTAGCCAAGCGTGCCAATAGATTGCACGCCCAAGCCACAGCCCACAGCAGTTAGAGATTACTGAAAGGTTGAGGCAGTCACTTTACACATAGCCAACTCATAAATCGAAACAAACACATAATAAATCAATTTGGTGTTTATTCTGGGAAATCCAGCAGTAAGCTGCCGTTGCTCCTAGGTCTCTCAAAATACGTAGAAAATATAAAGGTCAGAAGGATCAGGTTGATTTAAGTCCTACCAGTCGCTCGCATACTATTTCACTGCCCTGGAAGCTCAAAGTCCGAATCACCGCCCGTACTTGCGCCCTTACTCGTGTCCCTCACGCAAAACGCATATCGCTCAGAACAACTGCCCCGTTCTCACTCCCGCTCCTACTCCGGCCGCTCGCGTACACGTTCTGCCCAGCTGCATCTCTCAGGTTAACCAAGATGCGGCTGCCGAGTATGCAAGGTGCAGTCGCGTTCGTAAATATCCCCCCAGCAGTCAGGACGCCTTCGTCGACGTAGATCAGGATCACATTTGCCACCCCGCATGCTAGGACGCTGAAAAGGGGGGAAGCGTAAGCGTAAGCGTAATCGTGGGGTGGGGTAAAACGCGGTATGCACAGGGCAAAGTAGACGACCTGGTCCCGGATCAGCACGTGCATTAGCTTGAAGCCTTTGAGCCCAGCCGTTAGCCGCCAGAACTCTGCGCCCTTGCGTACGGAGAGCACCAGCAGGATGAGCTCGAAAACCGTTGGCGGAATCCTATGAGCACGTACGTACGCGTGTGTGCTTAGTTGACCTGTGTACAAGGAGTGCAGAAGAATCCCGTACCAGTACAGGACAAACATTAGCTGTGGGGTGTCGAGGGTTATCCCACATTCGGCGGCGTTTCCAATTCCAGCAAAGGACGCTGAGAGAAGCGATCCGAATGATTAGTCTACATTCGCACGCATCAAGTATCGTACGTACTCCCCACTGTGCTGATGCCTATGCCCATGTCGAGCTGGGTGCGCACTGAGAACCACAGCATAACAGCTGCCTCCGCCACAAATAGGGAAGAAAGGCACACGGTTAATTTTCGACCTGGTCAGATACTATTAACTTCTCCGCCTGATGAATATACTGGATGCTCTCACCTCGCTCGTATAACGCAATGACCTTTATAAGAAGAATGGCTGGGAGGAAGATGCCTTAGCACAGATCCAGGTAGGCTCACAGTCAGGATAGGAACAATACCGTCAATTGCGAGAATACCGATCCAACCTGGAAAATGTAGGGAGTGGCTATCAGAATGGCTCGACTGAAGGGCGAGAAGGACACACCAGAAATCTGATAGAACCATGCCAAGGAACCACCTGTGGACGGGGGTTACTAGTAAGATTGGTGCCGCATAAACGTATTGCAATATGTACACCTGTCGAACAAGGTCAGTGTTATTGAGGTCATTATCATTGGATGGGACATACAAGGCTTCAGTTACACCAAGAGTAAATGCTGCAGCATAGACAACAGTCATTCAATCTTATCACAGTTATTAGCGTTAGCTCACGGTACGTACACCGGACACCCACGAGCGCCTCCAGTAGCCCTAGATAGCGGTTCTACGGGATACAAACCAAGCAGGTGAGTTGCCATTGCGGACGAGGGGACATGCGCGGAGCGATACCAAAAAGTACAGAAAACTTATAGGCGTGAAAGGAGTCTTCTGCAGCGACATGTTAAGGATGCACCAATCTCCGGGAGATGAAGGTCTTACCCAGAAATATTTAACCTTTAATCATCGTTAGTGTCAGCATAATAAATCCGTCCAAAGGCTAAACGAGATAGGAGCCCACCTCCTTGTCCATTGTGATCACTGTAAATTTCTCATTAACAAGATGCGATTAAAGAGGGAAAGACCACTTCACCAATATCATAAGCAAGAAGCGTGGTAGCTGATACTCTGGCGAAGAGTTGTATTTGATCATTGAAAACCTCATTAGCAAGATCGCCAGGACCGATAATGACAGTGTCGTTCAATAGTCTAAGATGGGAAAGCATGTAGCGTCTTGAAAAGCAAAAGAAAAGGAAGAATTGGGGAGAAAAAACTGATAGGCCTTCAGATTCCTTATGCGAGAACCTTATAAGCCCTCCGTTGAAGAATTGCTCAGACAAGTCGAACATGTTTTGAAGCTGTTGGATTTGATGATCGACTAAACCGCTTACTCCTTGATCCGCGTTGACATTAGCATTTATGATCACACAACTGCGGACGGTCTCTGTCTTCCAAAGGGGCCGTATAGTCTCCCAGTATAGCCAGAGGGACCGGGAGTGTCGGTGGTATTGCTATGCGAAACGTGACACTTTAACTGCTCTGGAGAGTTAATCAATGACGCAAGAACAGCTTATGAATGCCTCCGCGGGGATTTCTATGGTAGCGATTGCCGTCGTCCGTTCGTCCTCCTGCATAGACAAGATCACTTCCAAATCGAAAGAGCGTGGTAGATTGCACGCCCCAAGCCACAGTCCACAGCAGTTAGAGATTGCTGAAGCTTGAAGCAATCGCTTTGTACATAGTCAACGCATAGATCGAAACAAACACATAATAAATCCATTTAATGGTTATTCCGGGAAATCCAGCAGTAAGGTGCCCTTGTTAAACGAGAAGACAGGCAGTGCGAACGTGTCGGATCCAAGCAAATAAGCCGAGACGGATCGTACGCCTAGACTGCTTGCTGGTGCCTTCTGAAACGGCCGCTGAGAACCCGATGGCACACCAACCGAGAGAAACCCACTGTGCCCCAACCAGCTGCAAAGCAAGTCCGACATTCCAAACTTGCGAAGCGAATTCCCAGAAAGAAATGCCCCTCTTCATCTTGTTCGTTCACAGGCCATGATGATCGGACGATCCGATGATCATGTGTTCGGTATCGGATTCACCAGGAGCATCTTTGCCCTTCAATCCTCAAACCCGGAATCTAGGCAAGTTGATGTAACAATTGCGCCACAGATCGTTCTGGTCCGTAGAATGGTTCACAATCCATATCGAGGGATGTAGACCATCGTCCGAAGAGTACAGTTTTCCAGTATGCCATTCGCCTGGGTCCTTTGTGTGGAAAACCACGTAGTTAGGATGAATCATTTGACGCTCATTATGAAAGTTAGACATGCGTATCAAGCAGACAGTTTGACACCGCTAACGTCATCTTACCAGGACAAACGGCCAATAACAGATTCCTTATAGTTATGAGACGTGATGTTGCATGTTGTACGTGAAGCCCACCTAGAAAGGGATGAGGATAGACGAAAAAACGACGGCGAATATCGTCATTCTGGGATTGGAACTGCACATGCACCCGCCTTCAGAATGCGAATCCCCGCTTTCCTCTTTTGAAAGGTCGACCTATTTTAAGCATTGCAAACTTAGTCTGCGGTGATAGAGGGGATGTCGCACGGATGACAAGTTTACAGAGTTGCTTTCCTTCCTCGTATACCATTTGCGACGTTGCACGATTGAGAGTCAGTGCCTGCCCGCATCAGAGAAAGAGAGTATCAGCCACACGAGCGCTGATAGTTAGTACAAGCATGAGTGGGGCAAACGAGACATAGTTAAAGTGGATATAAGTACTGGGTAAATCGACGAGCATTGGGAACTTGTCTCTAGACTCGTTATGTTGGTAAGGAAAGTGTTCACAAAGTATGGAAGACAAGCAAGATTGTTGAGCTTCTTTTCTTCATTTTCTTTTGCATCGAGTTATGCATATTCGTCACAGGAAACACCAATTTTCAATTTACAAAGCCAGCCGAGAGGAAAGGTGAGTCGCTGAATGAGAAGCGCGGACGTCCACGCCAACTCTTCTGTACTGTATCGGGCAGAAGAAAGAACGTTCGAAAAGAAAAGCAAGACACGTAAGATGGAAAACGTAAACGTGAACGTCAAAGACAATTACGGTAAAAAATTCTACGCAATAGCCCTCCTCAATTGCACGTTATCCTACGATTTTTTGTCCGGCAGGTGGACGTGCCATTGCGTCGGTTTGATATCGGGACTGGCGATCTGACCCAGGAGTTTGGCGATTTCTTTTTTGGGCGAAAAAACTTGCAATCTGCTACAAGTGCTCTCGAGCACTTGTACGCGATTTTTAACGTCGGAGTTAGAAATTTCCACATGGCTCCTGTCTTGTTTGGGCAGAGCTGTAAACTGCCTCTGTAGATCCTTTCCCTATTCAGACATGTAATTACCTATTGTGGCATGGCTTACACATGATATATGACTGTCCACCAAAAGATTGCAATCAGGTTAAACCGAGGTCTCAATTCTGACTGCAGTTGCAAGTACGAAAATAGAAGGACCCTACGATTACATATGATGCCGAGCAAAAGTTACAATCGCACGATAACGTGCAATTGAGTGGGGCTATTAGTGCCATTATGCTATAAAGAAGAAAGCCGCAGCACAGTGAGATGAAAAAAGTAACCGTGGGGGCCGAATGACCAAGGCAAGCAGAATCATCATAAAAACGACGTAAAACAGGTGACTCTGCATGCACCAAAATGGCAACTTTAGGAACAGCCGCGGTTCGGCATAAACAAAAAAGGAAATACCGCAGGGCCCGTCAACTTTCTTCAGGAACCGAATTATTGATATACCTAACCCTCTACTTAAAGGTATCAGGAAAAATGGATTAGTCATAATTTAACTAAACAAATCAAATCACTTGATGATGATGAAAAAGTTTATTAGGCGCCGTATAAGTCTAATTGGGGGGCGAAGCCTCCCTTTCTACAGCATAGGGTATCTAAAAATGTTATCACGTGACGCATGTGTACGCGGCACGTCTGTGGGAAATGGCCCTCCCGTGAGAAATGGTCCCCCCGTGAGAACTTAACCAGTCCCGCGTCCCTATCTTCGCCCGCCTTCCTATTGTGGGGGGCCCACTTATCAATTCATGGTTGTTACATAAGCGCCCCCACCCCGAAGGGGTGGGTACTACACAAAAAAATTCGCGTTCTCGGCTGCCAAAAAAATAAGAGACCCAGTCGTATTCGGTGAAAATCCTACACCCGCCCTTCTGTTCTCGACAATGGCGAGATTTCATTGAGAAAACGACTTCAATAAAGAGTGCATACTAAAAATCTAGTAGCCTTTATGGTGTATTTCTGTTTCTGTGTGCTGGTCAAGAGTAGAAGGGCGAACGTAGTGCAAGTTCTTCCGTTCCCAGAGGGTGTAGCGCACGCCGCATGATCGAGTATCCATAACAATAGAGATGAACCGATTCGAATTCCATTTTCAGACGAGGCATTCCCTTTTCAAACAAGACAGAACGCTCATGTGTCGCCTGTTTGAGCGTCGGAAAAACAAAACGAGTCACAGAAGAGCAAAAGAGGCGCCGCCAAAGAACATCTGAAACTGCTCGCCCTAGGTGTTGCACTCGCATCATCGCGCCGCTGTCACATTGTACAGCGTAGTCATCCCATTCATATCAATCAACTAATTAACGCGAGATTCTCTCCCGCGCCAGGCGTGTCCACCTTCACGCACTTAAGCGCCACGACCCATGCGCCCATTGCTGGTGTGAACGATCCGCGGCGGAAAAAGACCATATTCATCGTCTGCGATCATGCCGGGGATGGTGAGCTACGAGCGGTACAGTGCGTCTGCGCCCTTGACGTATTACACGACACGCTCACTGAAGTACTTAGTTGGAGCGAGCGTGTTTGCCGGCCGCCTGAGCACCCGAAAGGCTTCGGAGCCGTCGCAGCCGACTGTAAATATTCGTTAGCGCTAGACATACTTAGAACTTACAGGAGCCAGGGAACCCACGCCTTTGGATAATTTCCCTGAGCGGGTATTAATATTGCTGGGGTTCCACGAGCCAGCGGGGTGGACGATCTCCCGGACACGGTTCTTTCCTGCCCGTGTGACGGCGTTGTGGGTCATGCCGCCCTGTGTTCTGAAGTCGCCCCACTCGACGCACGGCGCGACGATGTCGCCATCGCCATAAGAGGTAATGAACGAGCTGGTGTAGACGGGAAGAGGCCGACGGAACCGCACTGCAAACCAACCCCTAAAGTGAAAATGCGGAGCCGAAGACGGGCGGGAGAAACCAGAGCCGATCTGAGAAATAGATTACGTAATGTTCAAACCCACGTGTCTGCGACTGCGTGGCGCAAGGCCGAAGCGGATTCTTGGGATGGTGCGCCGGCCATTGCGTGGAATGTTGGCCATAATGCTCAGGAAGTGTCTGCGGTATGAGTCCTGAAGGTGCACGCTCGATCCCATATGTACGCATCGCTCATAAATTAAAAGAACGCAGGAATGAAAGCGCAGGATGGCCTGTTCGAACGTACATATTTGAGTTCCAGCCCTACAAAGAGTCAAAGGATTGTCGTACAAGAGAAGAGCGGGAAAGGCTCAGAGAAAAACGGAAAAGGAATATATCGTGCTATAAATAGATAAAAGCCACTAAGTTATACCGCGACTCGTCCTATGCTCGCAGTGTGTCGAGGTCACAGGAAATTCGGAAACACGACAAAATCCCACACAAGGATCTATGCAGACTGTATGTCGCTTACACTCCGAGCCCTGTAGCTCGTGCCTCCATTGACACCCCTTTCGGCGGCCTCATTCAGGTGTACCAGCAATCGGCAACCTACTATGCAAGGAAAGCTAGTAGCTGTTAACATACGCTGCACGATATTAATTGCTGCATTGGAGGAGAAGTTCTGATCCACCCAGTAAAATGTAATATGCGCTACACCGCATATTATACACTGGAAAACGTTGTCATCAGCCGGAATAAAAGGAACGTGAAATAGTTACATGAAAAAATAGAACGCTTGATCGAGAACGAGGACTTTGACAGGGCTGATGCCCTCGAATCCAGCAGATTCCCTCCAAAAACTAGAAGCATTGTGGAGAGCCAGAGTCATCAAGATAAGCTCACACATAAGCGGTGCCATCCTGTCGTAATTTAAGCATGACGCCACTGTGTGACGTTGTGTACGGACCAGTAAATAGTCTCAAATAAAGGTAGAACCGAGCCATCGCTACCACAAAACGCATATCCTTCAGCACCTCCTGCAGATGCTGGTCGCCACTTATGAGTTCCGAGGTTTAGGTCCGAGAATGATCGCTTACTTTTCCGCGAATTTATTATATTGATCCCCATTCCTTGCATGAGCACAGATTCTACAGCAAACAAAGTTCTGAGGCACGCAGCAAGTTTCTTGTCTGTCAAAAAGTTAGGTGCAATCACGGAACTTTTATAGCAACTTTAAAGTAAAGCCAAATACCTTCGGACCATAGTGCGAGAACTCTCATCAAGAGAATATCTGTGATGAGGGCATCGGGATAATGTAAGAATTGATACAAAGAAGCTCCTTACAGTCTGTCAGAACGATGTTCATCCAGTCTGAGTTCGGCACCATCATGAGCCTCGGTCTCATTGGGAAAAATAGGACCAGGTGCTCACCTCCTAAATTCCCAGTCCATACGGAAAAGTTGCCTGTATTTTTATTAATGCAGCCCACGATGAGGATATATTTACCCTTACATCTAAAAAGTCACAATTATGAGACCGCGGTACAAATACGATTCTGTGGCGTACGTACAGCTTTATATTCGTGTGGTCCGAATAAACTAAGCCCATTTCAATAATTAGAGTTTTGACGGGCGTACGAGCTGGAATGTAATTTTATCTGGAGAGTCGGGCTGGCTGAGCTGAGCTGGATTGAGTGTTGGGGTGAGCGCGCAATATTGGAGAAACGACGAACAGTCCAAGCCTAACTTGGGACGACACGGCGCGGATGGGGTTCGGGGATCGACGGGGGGCCCGGACATTGCCGAGCGTACCACCAAAAAGAAACAAATCCTTTCGCTGCAAGTGTAACTTTCTTGTTTTATTTATGGATATGCCTTCGCGTTGACCAAGTATCGAGCCTTCGAACCTCGGAATTTGTACAGAAAGCACTGGGGAGACACAGCTCCCCAGCGCTCACGCAAAAACTTAATTTGACAGCATAAGAGAGAAAAATACAAGAACGACGAGGTCTAGATGAGAATATCATAAAGCCAGCTATATATGATGTGCCCGAACGCGTGCAGGTCTACGCGCGAGAACAGGCGAGGTGAGAGAGGTCGGTCAGTATGAAAGCGCCGGCCAGTCGAGGTCGGACGCGCGGGCAGGCAGGCGGGCGGTGGAAAGGCAAGCGAGAACGGAACTCCATCGAGGGGTCGTTTTGTCATGACTCAGTCATCAAGTTTTCGCGTGCCGTGTCGCCCCGGGTGTTAGTGGTGAGTAGTGAATGGTAAGCGGCTGAGCGCGGGAGGTGAAGCCTGGTGGTCGTAAGGTGTGTGGTCAAGGAGTGGAGGGAGCTTGGTAGCTATGCAGAGCTCAAGGAGGTAAGACGGGCAGGGCGGAGAGAGGCGGAGGGATGAAGGCGGTTAGGATTGGACGACAGCTCCAGAGACGTCGGCGAACCAGGCCTTCTGGTCTTTCGGGGAGGCCCAGTCACTGGTGCTGCCTAACCACATCAAAAACAAATCAGAAAAAAGCACAGATAAAGAACGGAAAGGAAACGCACCTCCGAAGAAAGTCTGGAACTGCATTCCCTGAATCGTCGCGTTCTCATCATCACGCAACGTCACATTATACAGCGTAATCGTCTCATTCCCATCAATCCAGACACGGACCTCTCCATCCTCCGCTCCAGGAGTGTTCATTTTCACGCGCTGGAGGATCGAGACCCACGTGTTCGTAGGGAACGCGAACGACCCACGACCGACGGAGAAACCGTAGTCGTCGTTTGCGATCGTGCCAGGGACGGCGAGCTGCGCAACGGAGTTCGCTGTGGTGAGTGGGAGGTAGGTGTATAGTTCACCGGCACCCTCGGCGCGCCACATGAAGCGCCCGTCGAAGCAGTTGGAGCGCGCGTCTTGCCGACCGCCGGAGCAGCCGAAGGCTTCGGAGCCGTCACCGCCAACTACAATTATTCATAAGCACCAGAACAAAACACAATTAAAGCGAGAACGTACAAGCGCCAGGAAGCTTTCCGCCCTTGTTAAACTCGAAACCGTCTTCAAACATGACGGAGTACCCAAATACGACCTCGTTCGCGCCATTGTCGATCGCAGCCTTGAACGCGTCCGAGCCGCCGACATACATGCCAAAGCCGCCAAGTGGAGTGTTGCTAGGGTTCCACGAACCAGCAGGATAGACGGCCTCCCAAGCAGTCTTGCCCGCCTGAGTGACAACATTGTGGGTCATCCCGCTCTGCACCTTGATTACATTCAGCGCGTCGTCGCTGAGGTCGACCTTCGCGACGCCGGCAGCAGCGATACCATCGGCTGTGGTGAAACCCGTCTCGTAAGTGTGGAAGGACGGGAAGAGCGCTTCGACGAGTGCGCGCTGCTGGAGCGATTGGGAGCGACGGTGTTGCACGGCACGGGTGTGTGCGCGGGGTGAGGCGCTCGCTGGGGAGACGGCGAGGGCGGAGAGGGAGAGGAGAAGAGAGAGCGTCTGCGTGAGGGCGTGCATTCTGTTGATTAAGGCTACCCAAGCAGGGAACGGGAGAGGGAGAGTGGGGAAAGGAACGAGGGGAGAAGGAGACCGACCAGGGGATGGAGAGAAAAAAGAGACGGAGGACAAAGGCCGGAGGTTTATAAAGAGCTCTCGGGGGTAGCGCATCAGGGCCATCAATGATCGGCACCGCATGCCGACATCGTTTCTCGGAGGAAGCATACAGAAAGGGGGTCGTTCTCCGTCGTCGCCAAGCGAAAGAAAGATGCAGACCATGTGCTGCATCGCAGCGTATGTTTTTCATGCGGATTCATTTTCTTGCGGGCAGGCGTTTCGGGTGAAGTCGGCTGGTTGCGGGCTCGCAGAGAACAAATTAGTGTACAAAAGAGCTGGTATTGTTATTTTTCTTTGTCCGTAACACGACAACAGACAAAGGTCCTAAACCCCCTAAACGGTTAGTTCTCGGGTTAGTCCTTGGAAGGTACGCGCCCTTATCAGGACCATCACACGCCGCACGCCGCATCTCGGCCGTTGCCGGCTCATCCCATCCCCACAGATGGGAATCACGATGCCATAGCCAAGTAATAAAAACGACCAAAATTGGCACTTCATTCCTTGGTCATGAACTTCGAACTTGTTGTCTCAGCTGCGTGCCCGACTGCGTGGTTGCTCGTTGCTACGCCGCACCTGCGCTGGCCTGCGGGAAGCCATTAGCTTGGAGGCAAGGCCTGCGCGGTGCGGATGCACGGTGGCGTCGCTGGGTCGTTGGACTTGCTGTGTTTTGATCCCAGATTCCCCCTTTTGATGAACGGTCTACGCCTAACTGGCTGCTGCTCTACGTTTTGCGAATCCAGTGTCCGGCTCTGGAGGCAACAGATAGGGAACGACCGCCTATTCTCCTTTCATCAACTCCGGAATCCCGTCGCAGACGTACTCCCTTCGTATGTCTGCACCGGGTGGCCGTGGTCCGTGCCCTCTTTTTTTTCTCTCGTCCCCTTGAAGCCATTGCGGTGGCGTGCGCATCCGTTCGGGAGTAGCCGCAGCATCAGGAAGTTAGCTGATGTCAGCGTGGCGCTCAAGAACTCATATGCACGTGCCGTGGAGGCTTCTACTTCGCACAGGCTTCGTCCAGCCGCAAATTATAGCTGGCTTGCGCATGAGGCCATGCGGAGCGCTTCCACGGTAACCGAGTCGTCAAGATGTTCTCGACAAAGAAAAAAGTGAGGCAAAGACGACTTTAGTACTCCCTTTCCTACCGGATCTCCCCTGCCAGTAGAAGCGGGAGGTCAGCAACTCGAAGTACATAACTGGGTCTCTAGAACCCAATAGGCTCGGAACAGCTGGAGAGGTTATTTGCCAGCCGCACAGCTACCTTATCTCTTATCTTATCTGTCCCCACCATGACGATGCTAAGCGGAATAAGCCTGAGACTCCCCGCACTCCCCTATCCGAATTCGTCCTTCTCCCCCACACCAGCACCAGCAGCCTCCTCCCTCTGTCGCCCACAGACTTGTCACCTCCCATGACAATGGTGCAGACATCGGGTCATCCCAACCTCCCGTCCGAGCTCTACTATCCAATCTGCAAGTACATCGCTGCACCGCGCGACCTGCGCACGTTCGCAGCGTCCGCGCGTGCCCTCCAGCGGCCCGCAGAAGCCGCGCTCCACCACACTGTCATCCTACCCTCGCGACGCGCAGGAGTAGCTTTCTGTGCCGCACTGAAGTCGTGTCCACGCTTCGCCCTGCTCGTGCGCGAGCTCACGTTCGAGTGGCCAACGCCCGGCGACGAGGACACGAGCTCGGATGGGACGGGGATGGAGTATTGGCGCGTCGTGCGTGCGGCCTTGGAGATGACGTGTGCACTGCATACGCTCGTGCTGGATGACGGGCGCGATTTGTGTCTTTCGTGGGTCCTGGATAGTCTGCGTCCTGCCCAGCTGAGGGTGCTGCGCTGCGCGTTTGTGCTCGATGCGGGCCTACTTGGCGTTTTACACGCCCAGAGTTCACTTGAGGAACTTGCGTGGACGGGCGCGCTCATCGCCCTCCCTGAGACAGTTGCCGGCGACAAAGACCTTCATTCAAGTACAGGAGCCGAAGACGAAAGTGGGGACGAAGAGGCAGACTTGGAGTCGGAGTTAGAGTCGGGGTTCGAAGATCCAGACGCGCCACTCCTTGCCGCTCTCGCCCGCTCGCTGCCTCGGTCCACGCTTTCTCGGCTCCGCATCCTACACGCTGAATCCCTCGCTCTCGCGCGCGCACTCGTCCCCGGGCGGCCTGTCACGCACCTCTGGGTACCAGGCGCATCTTTCGGCGCAGCTTACGCGTCCGACTACCTTTACCGCCATATTTCCGCGCTGTCCCTTCCCATTTCGTCTTCCCAAGGCTCAGGTTCAAGCTCAAGCTCAACCTCTCCTTTGACTTCACACGAATCACCAACCCCTCGCCTCCTCATCCGCCCCGCAGGTCCCGCGCCAGACCTCTCTCCACAAGCGCACGCGACGCACCTCCGCTGCGCCCTCCGTGCCTTCGCACGCGGCACGCGTGGCGTATGCTCACTCCGAATCGCGCTTGACCTACCCCCGCCCGAGCTACGCGCCGTCCTCGCGTGCATGGCGAACGCGCTCCCGCACCTCCGAGCGCTGGCGTACCTTCCTGCTGCTGCACTCGAGCCTTCGCCTGTATCAGAAAAGACTGGCTTTCTCGCGTCGGTACGTGCTTCGTTTCCCCCTGACCTTTAGTCGTTGATCTCGTACTCACCTATGTCGCGTTTGTAGAACCAGGACCAAAACCTAGACCAGTACCAGGAAGCCTCCATCTTCCCGCCCTTCTCACACCTGCACACTCTCAGCGTATGGTCCACACCCTCACGCGGGACACTCCGCAGACTCGGACTCGAACGCGCACACGCGCTGCCGGCGCTTCGCACGCTTGCGTGTTTGCATTTCTCGCCTGCCTTTGAGTGGATGTGTTTGCCTGTCGGCGATGAAGACAATGGTGACGATGACCACGAGTGCGGGAATAGGGAACCTGAAGGAGGTAGGAAAGAAGAGGAAGAGACGGCAACAGGCGGGATACGTTGGCAGCGTGTTGGGGCTGGACTACGTGCGCAACGGCGCCCGACGGCACTGCATGATCCGGAGAATTTGCTCTGGCGGGACGTGTAGGGAATATTTCATCTTAAATCACAAGAAATAGAGCCGTCAAGAAAATTCCCCGATCGTAACTTCAGCCGCTTCACAGAACAATTAAAATGACACTGGTACTCCAATGATACAGTAGATAGCCCTCATATTATTTAGCTGCACCAAAACCACGGTTGACTGTTGCTACGGTCAAAGTGAAAGCACGGCAACCGTCTAGGTACCTGGATCATTCCTTTTGTCCTGTTATCCGTCAGACTGTCCGGGACCCCTGTTGCAAATTTTATAAAAGGGGGAACTCTCGTTTCCTTTGGCCTCCACGATTTTCAGGCATGCCACAGTATAGAAACGTTAACATTCATACCAGTGCAGCTTTTCAGTCTTGCGAAAGAACATTGTGATGCGTGCTTAGAGACGAAACAGTCTTGTTCATGACTAGTACCCATTCGAGTCTTCCAGCTTGCGAGCCACGACTATCACTTCATTCATCTCATAGTCCACTGTACACTATTCATTCCTTACACTTCGCATACTATCAGATCGAGAATAAGGACATGGGATCAATACTTCCAAAAGGTGACAGAAGAGTGACAGAATGCGGTCTCATTTCAGACTCCGATTAAGTCTTGCCGTCTACTCGTAAAGAACAACTCTAACCGGAGTGTGAATATTCTAGTGACATTCTGTGACCGAAACTTTGAAAGTGGGGGATCCTTCTTTCCAAGCATCTGCACAAACAAAACGGGCTTTGAAACGTAGAGCTAGCTGTCCTGAGATATACATCGGGAGTAATTTGCAGAGCGCGTGTTGTGAATACAAACGTTCAGGCACATTTTCGGTATTGATTGTATAAAAAAAGAGCAAAGGTCGGAGACACGAGCATCCACTTCATTTCTGTTTCATTTTTTCTCTCTGCCTTTCCATCTCTCGTAACCGTAAACTGACATCTTGACGACGAGAACCGAATCAGCTCACTTGGGGGACGTGTCGGCTTTGTGGGGGCTAGCTATTCCATGATAGTTGTTTCAGACTTACAGATTCTATGTAGATCTTGTATGGATATGATTGTTCGCCTGAAGGGTTTGTGCCAGTTTTGTTCAAGTTCCGGCGGGAACGATGGTGGCGATCATGCTATCCAGGCTTTGCCGCGGCAAGCCAAACCTGAGTGCATTATACAATCGAAGTACATGAAGCTCCATTCCTCCAATGTCGCCCCAGTACCACAGTATGCGGGTATCTTATAGTATGGCCTAGAAACAGTCACGAATCGGTACTCGGCCTAAGACGGACTCGAAAGCGGCCGAAGTCACATGTGATCTATTCTATGTCACAGTAGTCACGGGCCCCGCCACGCGGCGACCACATCCCGGCGGCTGGACTCTGCCCCCTGATGGGTCCTGGGCACGACAGTAAAAGGCCTCATCTGTGCCAGTCTAGTGATGGTCCACTACTATCTGACTCGAATGAGG
>JAKOPK010000428.1:0-21809 GCA_024195185.1 Coniferiporia weirii
AGTAACACTATCGCTGGAAGGGAATAAGCGGGTTATCCTCCAGGGAAGGGATCCACTGGTGAGGAACAGTCATCCACGTCTCCGCTATCTCCTCGTCCGAGTATCTATACTTCTTCAACCATTCAACCGCTATTCTATCGTCCTCATCCTCCTTGACGTCGAGCGGAACCTGCTCGAAGTTGTCTGGTGTCTCCGTAAGCGAAGGCTCTGCACGGACGATAGCCATCCGCTGCTTGCCGAACTTCGCGCGAGGATGGTCATCAGGCCAACGTACGACGAAAATACAGATTGCAGCTTTGCGTCTATCAGCATCTACGGCGACGCATCCTACTTCCAGAATAAAATCTCTCTTGCTAGGGTCCATGTCCAGAAAGAATCTATCATCCTCTCTGTGGATCCGTGCGGCGAGGCGAGAGATGTCGTCGTTGGTAAAAACAAAGCCTGCAATTTTGTACAACACTGGAGGATGTTGAGTATGTGGCCAGCGAGACTAAGACGAAGATAAATACCTGTCTTTCGCATATTTTCAAGGAGATCTTAAGATCCGTGTTGAGGTTAATGATATAATAATGTAGGCATTGGATCAAGTCCAACTAGGCCGACAAACAAATGTTATGTAAAATGAGGACAATCTCCGCTTCAATTGTGTCATCAGCCAGCTGGCTTCGCTTAGTGACTCTTGCTTTACTTGCTGATGCGTATGTTCTCTAAAGTGGTTGCATGTCCCCACATATGTTCTCCTCAGTCGCTCCTGTCGTCGCAGGGCCTGCCTCGAATACCATGACGAGTTTGAGACAGTACCACCGGCACGGGAGTGGTCAGCGTCCGGCAAATTGCAGTGACGTAGTAAAGCGAATGCGTGGGGCTTGGCACAGCTACTACCACGCGAGCGCTTATGTATATCTGGATATTCTCAACATGGCACTTATCAACTTGCTCTCCTTACACATATGCGAAAGACAAGCATGTATCTTCATCCCAATCATCCCTGCTCATAGGATTAACATCTTCCAGTGCTGTATAAAGGCGCAAGCTTCGTACTCACTGACGAAGCCACCTCTCACTTTGCCGCCCGAACCCGTGGAAAGGAGGACAGATATTTCATTGATTCGTGCTCCAAGAGACATTTCGGTACAGAGGTCAGCTACGGCTTACAAATCGCTCTCTCATCTTCCATTGGCCGGACGACCATCCCCTGCGTGAAATTCGGCCGCCAGTAGATAGCTATTATCTGCCTAGAGCCTTTGCTGACAGAGACGCCGAACAACCAGAACTGTCCCGCTCCAAGTCGACGAGGAAGAGGATGACAAGAGAGCGGTTGAGTGGATTAAGAGCTATGGGGTATTCGAACGAAGAGATATCAAAGATATGGATGAAGCTCGGGCCTTACCAGTGGTTTCCTGGCTTGCGCGATTATCTACCTTTCCGATATAATCGATAGCATTACTATGCGAATCTTCATGTCGGCGTATTGCAGAATTTGTGACTACGTTTTTGCATCCCCACCTTTTTACTGTCGTTGGCCAAAAAAGGCGGTAATGTGACCACGGGCAAACTCTAAAGCATGACTTCCTAAAATAAGGCTATGCTTATACGTTAGGGTGCTCCCTTAATCTGTCGTACCACCTTTCGGTATAGCTCGCTGGGACACCCAGACCCGCCAGAATTACAGAACCCCGGGGGCGGACTTTCGCCGATGTGGTATCTGAGATATAATAGATAGAAAATAAGTGACTGCATATACTGTATACGGTTGAGGGCCATGGACATGGGCCCAGATGGAAGCCTTGAACGTGATGGAATAGTGGTGATACTATAGTGTAGCTACGCAAGAAATGTAGACGATGAGAGACATGCCTAGTGAACACGGCGTCTGCTTCAAGCACCGGCAGTACGACGTCAAGGCCTTCTCGCGCAAGATTGGTAGTCGTGCACTACGACCCTCCGGGGCCACCGCCCACAACGAGGGTTTTGAACGCCTTGGGTATCTCGGCATTTCCGGTGGAGGTTATCTGCTTCTGTCACGGATTACAAAAAGTATCAGGACGGATGCAAGAATGTCGAGGCAACACATAGACTATACCAGGCGTAGAGTCCATGATTGACTGCTTGTTAGTACTCCGGAGCTGAAAGTCTGAGTCGATCACTGTAAGGCGGTGCTGATTATGCCGATAGCCAACGCCTTATATACATTTTCCGTGTATTGAGCACCATAAATCATATCCCGTACTATTATGCACAGGAAGTCGCGGCGCTTTAGAGGATTGCCAGTGGAAATACCACCCTTTTTGGCCACCCACTATCGACGCAAACAGCCGTAAAGATGTATGGTCTTGAAAAGTGGTCGCTGAATCGAATACACTGGCAAGAGGGTCGACACAGTAACACTATCGCTGGAAGGGAATAAGCGGGTTATCCTCCAGGGAAGGGATCCACTGGTGAGGAACAGTCATCCACATCTCCGCTATCTCCTCGTCCGAATATCTATACTTCTTCAACCATTCAACTGCTATCCTGTCGTCCTCATCTCCATCAACTTCGAGCGGGACCTGCTCGAAGTTCTCTGATGTCTCTGTGACCGAAGGCTCTGCACGGACAATGACCATCTGCTGCTTGCCGAATTTCGCGCGAGGATGGTCAGCAGGCCAACGAACGATGAAAAAACAGATTGCAGCCTTGTGTTCATCAGCGTCTATGGCGACGCAGCTGACTTCCGAGAAAAACTCTCTCCTGCTAGGATCCATTTCCAGAAAGAATCTATCATCCTCTCCGTGGATTCGGGCGGCGAGGCGAGAGGTGTCGTCGTCGGTGAGCACGAAGCCTGCCACTTTGTACAGCACTGGAGGACTTTCACCTAAGGAGCTTAGGACTAAAACTGTGATGCATACCAGTCTTCCGAACCATCTTCCTTGAGATGGGTTGGTGGGTAGCGTAAGATTCAGTATTGCCGGTACAGAAGCGCGCTGAATGGCTGTACTTGAGTCAAATTCATACCCGGCCGACGGTGTCACCTCGGCATCTGCCGAAACAAGAAGCTAACGTAAGCTAGTTCTGGCTTACATATATGGTCAGTAGCTTTTTTTGTGGCTGAACTCTTGTTGCATGGCTTATACTGCTGAGCGATACGAGGGGGATATCCGAGAATCATAGAGAAGACTTTGACATTATCTAACAGTTCTGCTACTCCGTACATGACTCTATCCTGAGCGTTTGCGAGTCAAGGGAAGCTTCCGGTACGTGTCATTGACTGGTAACAGGCTGCAGCGCAGATTCCCTAGTGGCTATAGCTATAATAAATTACAGTGAATTAATAGACCGGATTCGAGCATATAGCACTATGACCAGCGTTTTGCGTGCTTTATTCAGGAGAACCGAAATGGCAAACCACACGGCCAGAGAAGATACGATAGGTATAAAAGCTCGCTCACGGTCGAATCTACAGTACCATTCGCAATCGATGAACATAGCAAACGTCCCCACACCGAACACAGCTTACTTTACGCCAGCACAGATCCCGCCTTCAGGGACCGCGCCGAATCCTCAGCCCGACGGAAAGTCTATTCTGAAGATCTTCTAGCCTATAAAGATCCGTCGGACTGATTTCCATAATCGTATCTTTGTCAGTATGCTGCGTCAAAGATTCGCCACTCAAATGCAGGGCTGGAAATGATCTGTGATACCATGCCAGGTTTCGCCAATGTGCCAATATTCAAGGCCGCATGACGGCATGGCATATGGCACATCGTGAGCGCAACTTTTATCAAGAAAGAATGGGCACCAATATAATCTCTTATCCTAACAGTTGGGATGTTCACTCGTGGTCCAGGCCTCACTGTTATTGAGACGACGGCCGTCGTTCCTGGGGGGGGAGCAATACTGCGGAAAGCACGGGTCTTTGGTCCCAATGACCAGGTTCCGCCGCTCCGCGATATCCTCACACTCACAGGGGACGAAGATTGCGCACGCAGGGCGCAAGGCATCGGCGGTTGCGCCATGGCTGCACTTCGGTACGATGGTCACTGTCGAGAATTGGCCTGAAAATGTATGGGCGCTCTCCGCAGTTCCGTACAATGAGAGCTTCCCGAAACCGAAAGAGCTCACGAAATAGGGTACAAAACTCGTCGTGCGCGGAATTGTGGACGCGGCCAAGAGGGCTCTCAATTCCGGCGTACAGTAGATGTCATTGAAATCCATAATGCGCACGAATATCTGTTTCACTTTTTAAAGTCCGGCGCCTAATAAGAGGACGGATGAATATGGGGGTCCTTCGAGAACCGCATCAGGCTGACGCTGGAGGTCGTGGATGCGATAAGAAGAGTTATCCCAGTAATCCGATTGCCGAGGTGCTTGAGCGGAAAATGGGAGACATTGTCCTTGTTGGAAGGCAGTTTTAGAAGGACTCGGCCACCGTATTGGCGTTCCTGGGGTTTTGGGAATTGAAACGAGTGGAAGGGGAAGGCGCAGAGTACTAGAGGGAAGGGAAAGAGAGTAAATGTTTTCCATAATTGCACTTAATCTAATTTTTGTGAGGGCACTTAGGTTATAACCACGCACTCGGGTAGCATTATGTATCGCGTGCTTGGACAACGGAGTTTTTGAAACGTGCACAAACTCTTAAGGCTCGCCGTACTGCACACGTACTGGCCGCTAAATAAGCAATGCACTAGCAAGAGGGCCGACGTGGTAGCACTATCGTTGGAAGGGAATAAGCGGGTAATCCTCCAGGGCATGAATCCATGGGTGAGGAACAGTCATCCACATCTCCGCTATCTCCTCGTCCGAATATCTATACTTCTTCAACCACTCAACTGCTATCCTGTCGTCCTCATCCTCGTCAACTTCTAGCGGGACCTATTCAAAGTTGCCTGGTGTCTCCGTGAGCGAGGGCTCTGCACGGACGATAGCCATACGCTGCCTGCCGAGTTTCGCGCGAGGATGGCCATCAGGTCAATTGACGGGGAAAATACTGATTGCAGCTCTATGTCTAACAGCGCTCGCGGCGATGCGGCCAGCTTCCAGAAGAAAATCTCTCTTGCTAGGACCCACGTCCAGGAAGTATCTATCATCCTTTCCGAGGATTCTGGCGGCGAAGAGGGAGGCGTCGTCGTTGGTGAGCACGAAGCCCGCGACTTTGTACAACACTGGAGGACATTAACCTAACTGGTGCTTACGACTATGACCGCGAATCTCCGCGATACATACCAGTTTTCCGAGCCATCTTTCTTGAAATGTGTTGGTGAGTGGCGTAAGGTTTAGTATTGCCAATGCAGAAGCGCGCTGCCGCAGACACCAAAGTTCATCGAATTGACCCGTCGTCGTCAACGACGAAAAGTAGGTCCGATCACTTTGGGGAAACAGTTTTAGGTAAGCAAGTAAAATTCGTAATAGGCAATATATACAGTCAATCACTGCCGGCTAATGGAACACCAAAGCTTGTCAGGCTAATTCCCGCAGTTCATTATTCAACATCCTAAAATAAAATACATACTTATGTTCAGTGAGGAAGTGGCTATCTATACACAAAAGTTGAGAGAAATCTGAGCAAAATTGAGTGAGCCATAGCAGAATGAACTCTGAAGAAATCTGGTAAAATTGCGCCTTCACCAATCTCTGGCACAAGCCTTTCCCACGATATGCCAAAGCCCATCATTACATACAGTCAATCACCGGTCTTTGGGACACTGGAGCTAGACAAGCTAATTCTCACAGTTCAGTAAGCAATATCTTGAGTGTAAAATTATTTTTGTGTTCAGTTAGATGCTGGCCATCTCTGTACAAAATCTGGGAGGAAACTGAGCAGATTTGAGTGAGATATAGCAGAAAAGAAAAATCCGGTGAAATTGAGCCTGCACCACTCAGTGGGACAGGTCGTTCTCACGATGTGTTAAAACTCGTGATTACCAAAAGGGGAAGGAGAGTCTACGCAATGACAAATGCGAAATCCCTAAACAGGAAACACAATCTGTGATGGTGACACCCCTCACCTTTCATTTTGGCCTTTTCTCTGCCATTTCCTCTTCGATTTTGATGATTATTTTTTTGACCTGCTGCTGCTTTGTGTTGTGATGAAACCTAGTAGAATTAAGCTGCCTATGTATAATATTTTGCATTTTATGTTCTGCTAACTGTTTTTGGCAAATCTCCATTTTAAGGATTTTATGGGTGATTTTGCTTTTTCTTGCTCATTTCTCATTAAAATAGGTTGCCTTACTCTATTCAAGGTCAGAGGTACATGCATGGTTGCAGAATGCAAAAATAATGAGGAAAATCGAGTGGATATAGCACTCTCTAGCCTGGTGTCCCATTGACCGGTGCTGTCCCATTGACCGGTGATTGACTGTAATTAATTATTTCGGCTATAGGAAAAGGCCAAAAAAAGAAGGAGTAGTCTCGTGATGATCACAGGACCAAATTCCATAAATGGAACATAGATCTACATCGGTGACCGGGAGGTTGCATTGACTTTTGTTTTGCTTCTTTTTCCACCATTTCTTCCTCAATTGCAATGATTATTTTTTTGAGATGAAGCTTACGGTCACAGAAATTAGAGACAGCAAAAATTTGTCACTTATATGCTACATTATATCTATTATTTTCTGTGAACCTTCATTGAAAAATTTATGAGTAGTTCCAAGTTTTCTTGCTGAATTCTTGTTTAAAAGGCCTGAGATATTTTATTCTGAATCAAATACATATTTCTAGCTGCGAAATGCAAAAACGATGGGGAAATTCGAGCAGATACAGCACGTTCTAGCCAAGTGTGTCGGTGACCGGCATTGTCCCATTAGCCGGTGATTGACTGTACTTCCGAGGCCATGTTGTCTGCTTCTATTATGGTTTATAAAGAGAGTGCAGTACCAGGACGGGTGCAAGAATGACAAGGCGACACATAAAACAGGCGTAGAGTCCATGTTCGACAGCTTGTCATCATTCCGGTGCTGAAAGCTGGCTTGATGACTGTAAAGCGGAAGCCTCGAGTGTGCTGATTATGCCGCTAACCAACGACGTTTTCCGCGTGTTTGTAAGTCATATCCCGTACCATTACGCACAAGGAGTCGCGCTTTAGAGGATAACACCCTTTTGGCTACTACCGATGAAAACGGCCGTAAGGATATATGAGCCTCAAAGTGGTTGCTAAATAAAGAATACACTGGCAAGAAGGGCGACACAATGTATCATTACCGCTGGAAGGGAATAAGCGGGTTATCCTCCAGGGAAGGGATCCACTGGTGAGGAACAGTCATCCACATCTCCGCTATCTCCTCGTCCGAATATCTATACTTCTTCAACCATTCAACCGCCATTCTGTCATCCTCATCCTCATCAACTTCGAGCGGGACCTGCTCGAAGTTTTCTGGTGTCTCCGTGAGTGAAGGCTCTGCACGGACGATGGCCATCTGCTGCTCGCCGAATTTCGCGCGAGGATGGCCATCAGGCCAACGGACAACGAAAATACAGATTGCAGCTTCGTGTCTATCAGCATCTACGGCGACGCAGCCTGCTTCCTGAAGAAAATCTCTCTCGCTAGGGTCCATGTCCAGAAAGAATCTATCATCTTTTCCGCTGATTCTGGCGGCGAGGCGGAAGATGTCGTCGTTGGTAAACACAAAGCCTGCAATGTTGTACTGCACTGCAGGACATTAACCAAAGGCGCTTAGGACTATGACGGTGATACGTACCATTCTTCCGAACCATCTTTCTTGAAATGACTTGGTGGGTAGCGTAAGATCTAGTATCGCCACTGCTGCTGATACACGCAAGCGCAGCTCATCACGTGCATCACTGTCGCGATTATCTGTAAGGAATAATTCTCAGTCCACAATAAAGAGAATAGGACTCATTTATTCAAAACTACCTGTAAGGAATAATTCTACTCCTAGTTAGATATAAAACATATAAAGAGCCACAAAATTACTCACCTCAGCCCACAATAAAGAGAATAGGACTGAGGTGCAGGAAAATATACATCGGACTATATGCGCATGAATGCGCTTACTAAACTCCGCATTCGGCTGTTACGTCACATAATTCCAACATTATCATGCGCCGCCGCTTAATACGATGACGGGAGATTATGAGGGTGGCACATACCAGTCTTCATCTTCCTTCAAACGATTCACCGGTGAGCAGGTACGATTGAGTCTTAGTACCGGTCCGCCGGCAGAAACGCGTTAGAAACTTGCACGCGTAGCGGCGTAACTAATCACGTGCATTCTGTCACAGAGGTCTACGGTCACGGTAAGAGGATGGGGGGGCACACAGCCACTAGTAGGTACTGCTTGACTAACCGACTAACCTAGCTTTTTGGCTGGCAGGCCCCTATAACCGGATGGAGAGCTTCGCACCCCCAAAATTGGGGCGCTCTCAGCTTTCTCGACTCGGTCGCGGAACTCTGTCTGTGTATTCGAAGAGGTTCGAACAAAATTCTAGCATCTTTACGATATCTGTCTGGGCGAGCTGTTTGTCCAGGTCCGTCGAGATTTGGATCACTGCAGATTTCAATGTCAA
This sequence comes from Coniferiporia weirii, assembly GCA_024195185.1. Taxonomy (NCBI): domain Eukaryota; kingdom Fungi; phylum Basidiomycota; class Agaricomycetes; order Hymenochaetales; family Hymenochaetaceae; genus Coniferiporia; species Coniferiporia weirii. The sequence goes on from JAKOPK010000428.1 coordinate 8,509, forward strand.
TTACCATGTCTGTCGCCGAGTCCCGTTGGTTAACAAAGGACGTACCGGGTCGGAGGAAATCAAACGCGCGATTAAAGTTATCTTCGTCGATATCCGCCATAACTGGCTTTGATTGTACTCGCATTTGCTTGTCCGCTCCCAACACCACCATCAGGAACCAGGTGTAACTGGACCCCACCTTGTCCGAGTGTCACTTTGCTGCCCCCTAGGACCTCAGAACAGACATCATGGATTGCTGCGCGGATTGTTGCGGCTGCAGACAGCCCTCCAGTCAAAGCGAGAAGGGGTCGATGAACGCTCCCACATCTCCGACAACCAGGAGCAGCGTACGCAAGGCCAAGTAACAGTAGTTGCTCGCGCTCTTAACAATTGGTCCCCGTCGGGCGATCCCACGAGTTAACCGGAGCTGATGAGCTCGTACAGGTTAGGAGCGAGCTTGACGTTTTCGATGCAGGACTCACGTGCGGAAGGCGTGGGTGTCTGTGTTTGCTTCTTGTTCGCGATATCCTGGTTCATGACGAGTTCTACAGAAGTGGCTTCGCGAAGCGGGATCGTCCATGCCCGTCCTGACTCGTCTTTAGTTTCTTAATCAGTGATCCAAATATTAAATTGATGCATCTCGACAAGGAACTTACCGGCCAGAGCTTCGAAGAACGGCGCATTTTCCCGCGGCGTGCGCCTAGCATCGTACGGCCTTTACTGTTTCGCTCCATCCCAGTATCTCTTCGCTTAAATTTGTTTTCCTACGCACTAGTTTGTGCTTTAAGCCTCGCCGCATCGAGGGTCCCCGTAGACGAAAGTTCCTCAACGCGCCGACCGTCCTCAGCTCCCGGCATACTCAGCTGTACATAGTCGGTAGTGGCTCGACGCACGGGAGAGGACAGGCATCGTGAACTCGCGGAATTCTTTTCGTAATTCGAGCTATCGATGAAAACAGCCGTGAAATGTACGGGTATGAAAGTGGCCGCTAAATAAGCAATATACTAGCATGAGGCCGACACAGTAACACTATCGCTGGAGGGGAATAAGCGGGTAATCCTCCAGGGAAGGGATCCACTGGGGAGGAACAGTCATCCACATCTCCGCTATCTCCTCGTCCGAATATCTATACCTCTTCAACCATTCGACCGCTATCCTGTCGTCCTCATCATCGTCAACTTCAAGTGGGACCTGCTCGAAGTCCTCTGGTGTCTCCGTGAGTGAAGGCTCCGTACGAACGATGGCTATCCGCTGCTCGCCGAGTTTCGCGCGAGGATGGTCATCAGGCCAACGGATGAAGAAAACACAGATTGCAGCTTCGTGCTCATCAGCGTCCATTGCGACGCGGTTGATGTCCATAATAAGGTCTCTCTTGCTAGGATCCATGTCCAGAAAGAATCTATCATCCTTTCCGCGGATTCGTGCGGCGAGGCGAGAGGTGTCGTCGTTGGTGAGCACGAAGCCTGCGATTTTGTACAACACTGGAGGGTGTTGAGTATATGACCAGCAAGACTAAGGCACAGGTAAATACCTGTCTTTCGCATATTTTCAAGGAAAGCTTAAGATTCGTGTTGAGGTTAATGATATAATAATGTAGGCATTGGATCAAGTCCAACTAGGCCGACAAACAAATGTTATGTAAAATGAGAACAATCTCCGCTTCAATTGTGTCGCTAGCTAGCTTCGGTTAGTGACTCTTGCTCCACTTACTGATGCATATGTCTTTTAATGCGGTTGCATTTCCCTACTTTCTTCTTTCCAATCCTCATTGTCGTCGCAAGGCCTGTCTCGAACGCCATGATGAGTTTGAGACTACCACCGGCACGGGCGTGGGAGGTACAACTACCACCACGCGAGCGCTAATACAGTCGAACCTCTTAATTTAAATCTCCTTCAATTTGGATAACAGGTACATATATGTCTTCATCCTAATCATCCCCGCTCATGACGTTAACGTCTACAGTTCTGTATAAAGCCGCAGGATTCATACTCACTGAACTAAGCTGTCTCTCACTTTCAAGTTTGCCGCCCGAATCTTCGCTTACTGAGACGCCAGCTTGTGAGGTCAGATATTAGACAGACTTAATTTGAAGGGTGAGCTAGAATCTAGATGTTATAGGACTTTCGCCCAAGCCGGATATCAGTGAAGGTATTTGTAGCACTGTGACACTGGAAGAAGAGATCATTCGAACCCATAGACAATACAGCTTCAAGTTTATTAGGCACGGGAGTTCCGCCAGAGGACCGAGGTGTACGTATGACATTACCTCCTCGATGAAAACAGCCTTGAGGATGCATAGGTATGGAAAGTGGTCTCAGAATAGCAATATACTATATTAACACTATCGCTGGTAGGGAATAAGTGGGTAATCCTCTAGGGCATGAATCCATTGGTGAGGAACAGTCATCCACATCTCCGCTATTTCCTCGTCCGAATATCTATACTTCTTCAACCATTCAACTGCTATCCTGTCGTCCTCATCCTCGTCAACTTCGAGAGGAATCTGCTCGAAGTTGTCTGGCGTCTCTGTGACCGAAGGCTCTGCACGGACGATGGCCATCTTCTGCTCACCGAATTTCTCGTGAGGATGGTCATCAGGCCAAGTGATGACGAAAATATTGATTACAGCTTCGTGTATCTCAGCATCCATTATGATGCAGGTACCTTCCATAAGAATGTCTCTCTTGCTGGGGTCCAGGTCCAGAAAGAACCTATCATGCTTTCCGCTGATTCGAGCGGCGAGGCGAGCGATGTCGTCGTCGGTGAGCACGAAGCCTGCGACTTTGTGCAACACTGTGAAATATTAACTCTATTATAAAGGATTAGAATGAAGATACACACCCGTCTTCCGCATATTCTTAAGTAGAGCTTAAGATTCGTGATTGAGATTCATACGGTTTATGATGGTCTAGACGTCACTCACTTTGATAGTATCGGATCAAGTCCAACTAGTAGTAGGCCGATAGACAAATTTTATGTAAAAATGGGAACAATCTCCGCTCCAATTGTGCCGCCAGCTTCGGTTACTGAAGGATATGTTCCATTTCAAATCGGTTTGCATATCCCCATATACTTTCACCCAAAGGATTGGACTGTTTTAACCCTCGACAGGTTTTACTTTGCCTGCACTGGATGTGTGAGAATAGCGAAACTTAATCACAGGCAGTTGCTAGCCACCAGCAAAAGGATTTTGTGGCTATCCGTGGTAGAAATAATCTCCGCTTTAATTATGATCCCCTTTCCTGTCGGCCCCATTAGCAGGCTGTTGTAGAGCTGCGATTCGGGGCTATTCCAGATTGGAGGAGCAGTGCTGCGAAGGTAACCACTTGATCTAATGTTGTTGATGTGCCAGGTTATTACTCAGAGGAGAAAAATCGTACTTCAGGGAAGTCCTCTCAAGGCAAGTCGACGGAAATAGCTGATGCGATCCCGATCCGTATTTTTACGTGGTCGCTAGATAAACAATCACTGGCAAGAGAGCCGACACAGTAACACTATCGCCGGAAGGGAATAAGCGGGTAAACCTGCAGCGAACGGATCCACTGGCGAGGAGTAGTCATCCACAACTCCGCTATCTCCTCGTCCGTATATCCATATCTCTTCAGCCAATTAACGGCTGCCCTGTCGTCCTCATCCTCGTCAACTTCGAGCGGAACCTGTTCGAAGTTATCTGGTGTCTCCGTGAGCGAGGGCTCTGCACGGACGATGGCCATCCGCTGCCGGCCGAGTTTCGCGCGAGGATGGTCACCAGGCCAAGTGATGACAAAAAGATCGATTGCAGCTTTGTGTCCTTCAGCGCTTAATGCGACGAGGTCAGCTTCCATGTCCATATCTCTTTTGCTAGGGTCCGTGTCCAGAAAGAATCCATCATCCTCTCTGTGCATCCTGGCAGCGAGGCGAGCGATGTCTTCGTCGGTAAGTACGAAGCTGCAATTTTGTATAGCACTGGAGGACATTAATGTAAGAAGCTTAAGACTATGACGGTGATACATACCAGTCTTTCGAGCCATCTTTTTTGAAATGAGTTGGTGGTCTAGTGTTACCAGTACAGAAGCGCGCTGCCGCAGAGTCCAGCCACCAATCATGTTCATCGGATCGACCCGAAGTTGTGTCCATGACCATAGATCCGATCATTTTTGGGGTAAAAGTTTTAGATAATTAAAATTCGTAATAACCAATATGTACTTCTGGGGCCATCGCCCATTACGAAGATTTTGTCTTGCTCAATGTTGCTTGCTTCTGTCATGGTTTATAAAAAGTATCAGGACGGATGCGAGAATGGCGAGAAATATACTGTCAGTTCGATCCGATGAACTTTTGTAATTCTTTAAAATTACTACCCATGGAAATACCATCCTTTTTGGCCGCTATCGATGAAAACAGCCGTAAAGATGTATAAATAGAGGGCCGACACAGTAACGCTATCGTTGGAAGGGAATAAGCGGGTAATCCTCCAGGGCATGAATCCATGGGTGAGGAACAGTCATCCACATCTCCGCTATCTCCTCGTCCGAATATCTATACTTCTTCAACCACTCAACTGCTATCCTGTCGTCCTCTTCCTCGTCAACTTCGAGTGGGACCTGTTCAAAATTGTCTGGTGTCTCCGTGAGCGAGGGCTCTGCACGGACGATAACCATACGCTGCCTGCCGAGTTTCGCGCGAGGATGGTCATCAGGCCAATTGACGGGGAAAATACTGATTGCAGCTCTGTGTCTGACAGCGTCTGCGGCGATGCAGCCAGCTTCCAGAAGAAAATCTCTCTTGCTAGGATCCATGTCCAGAAAGTATCTATCATCCTCTCCGAGGATTCTGGCGGCGAAGAGAGAGGTGTCGTCATTGGTAAGCACGAAGCCCGCGACTTTATACAACACTGGAGGACATTAATCTAAGGAGCTTATGATTATGACCGCGATACATACCAGTTTTCCGTGCCATCTTTCGTGAAATGAGTTGGCGGGTAGCGTAAGGACCCAATTACAAGAGTTTATCGGGTCGATCCGCCCAGGTTATCGTCTTAGATAAGTAAAATTTATAATAGACAATTTCCGAGGACACGAGGACTCTGCACTCCTGCGGCCTTGTTATCTGATCGCGCTTCTATGATCTATCACGGTTCACAAAAATTGAAATATCAGGACGAATGCGAGAACGACAAAGCAGTACATACAACAGGCGTAGAGTCCATGATTGAGAGCTTGTCAGTTTTCCGGTATTGAAAGTCTGAGTCGATGACTGTAAGGCGGAGGGCTCGAGTGAGCTGATTATGCCGCTCGCTAAAGGCTTATATACATTTGCCGTGGGTGAGCATCGGAAATCATATTCCGTACAGTGCAGTATTACGCACATTGGCAGGGAGTCGCGCGTATGTGATTACCCGAAACACCATCTTTTTTAGCCGTGAAGATGCAGTGGTATGAAAAGCGGTAGCTAAATGAAAAATACACTGGCAGGAGGATATACATAGTAGCACTATCGTTCGTAGGGAATAAGTGGGTAATCCTCCAAGGCAGGGATCCACTGGCGAGGAACAGTCATCCACATCTCCGCTATCTCCTCGTCCGAATATCTATACTTCTTCAGCCATTCAACTGCTATTCTGTCGTCCTCATCCTCGTCTGCTTCAAGTGGGACGTGTTCGAAGTTCTCTGGTGTCTCTGTGACAGAAGGCTCTGCACGGACGATGACCACCTGCTGCTTGCCGAATTTCGCGCTCGGATGGCCATCAGGCCAACAGACGATGAAAAAACCGAATGCAGCTTTGTGATTATCAGCGTCTATCGTGACGCGCTTCACTTCCATATGAAAAATTTTCTTACTAGGGTCCATGTCCAGAAAGAATATATCATCCTTTCCTTTGATTCTGGGGGCGAGGCGAGAGGTGGCATCGTCGGTGAGCACGAAGCCCGCGACTTTGTACAACACTGGAGGACATTAACCTAAGGAGCTTACGACTATGACGGTGATATATACCAGTCTTCCGTGCTATCGCTCTTGAAAGGACTTGGTGAATAGCGTAAGTTCCAGTATTGCGAGTACAGAAGCGCTAGTATATTGTCGAGACGTGTCACCTCGGCATCTGCCGAATGAAGAAACTAACGTAAGCTAGTTCTGGCTTACATATATGGCCGATAATTTTTTGTGGCTGAACTCATGTTGGACGATACTGCTGAGCGATACGAGGGAAATATCCGAGAACCGTCGAGAATGCTTTGACATCCACTAACGGTTCTGCTACTTCGTACATGACTCTATCCTGAGCGTTTGCAAGTCACAGGAAGCTTCCGGTACGTGTCATTGACTGGTAACAGGCTGCAGCGCAGGTTCCCTAGTGACTATAGCGATAATAAATCACGGTGAACTAATAGATCGGATTCAAGCATATATTACTAAGACCAACGTTTTACGTTCTTTAGTCAGGAGAACTAAAATGGCGAACCACACAGCCGGAGAAGATACAGTATGATAGGTATAAAAGCTCGCTCACGGTCGAATCTACAGTACCATTCGCAATTGACGACCATAGCAAACGTCCCCACAACGAACACAACTTAATTTACGCCAGCACAGGTCCCGCCTTCAGGGACCGCGCCGAATCCTCAGCCCGACGGAAAGACTATTCCGAAGGTCTTCTAGCCTATAAAGATCCGTCGAACTGACTTCCATGATCGTATCTTTGTCAATATTCCGCGTCAGACATTAGCCCTCAAGTGCAGGGCTGACATTGGTCTATGATACCGTGCCAGGTTTCGCCAATGTGCCAGTATTCAGCCGGGGAAGGCCGAATGACGGCATGGCATATGGCACATCGTGAGCACACTTTTCATCCAGAAACAATGGGCACCGATATAATCTCTTATTTTAATAGTCGGCAGCATATTCATTCATGGTCCGGGCCTCTCCATTACTGAGGCGACGACGTTGTTCCTGGGGGGTACATTACATCAGAAAACACGGGCCTCTGTCCGATGATAAAATTCCGCCGCTCCACGATATCGTCAACTTCACTGTCTCACGGGGAACGAAGATTGATATACAGCTTACGCACGCAGGACGTAGGGTATCGACGGTTGTGCCAGGCTACTTTTCAATGCGACCGTGGCCACTGTCGAGAATGGCGGATGGTCTGACAATTTATGGGCGCCCTCCGCAGTTCCGTACAATGAGAACTTTCGAAACCGAAAGAGCTCATGAAGAGGGTACATAACTCCTCGCGCATAGCTTCTTAGCGGCGGCCAAGAGGGCACTCAAGTCCGGCGTAGGTGTCATTGAAGTCCATAATGCGCGCGGATATCTCTTGCTCGATTTTTTCAGTCCGGTATCTAAAAAGAGGACGGATAAATATGGAGGTCCTTCGAGAATCGCATCAGGCTGACGCTAGAGGTTGTGGACGCGATAAGAAGAGTTACCCCAGTAGACCGATTGCTGAGGTGCTTGAGGGGACTGTGGAAAACATTATCCTTATTGGAAGGCAGTTTTAGAAGGACTCGGCCACCGTACCGACGTTTGCAGAGCAGCCCGGAATCCCCATCAAAGTTGCAAATCAGATAGACTGGAGTCTAGGACTTGGAACGGCTCGGAGTGGGAGGGGAAGGCGCAGAACACTAGAGGGAAGGGAATGAAAGTAAATGTTTTCCATAATTGCACATAATCTTATTTTGGGGAGGGCACTTAGGTTATAACCACGCACTCGGGTGGCATTATGTATCGCGTGCTTGGACAATGGAGTTTTTTGAAACGTGCACAAACTCTTAAGGCTCGCCGCACTGCACAAGTACTAATCACCGCCGTACCATCCTTAAAGCCTCGAGCGTACTCCTCTACGAAAGTTTCTCAATGCACCGACCGTCCTCAGCTTCCAGCATACTCAGCTGTGCACAGCCGGTAGTGGCCCGGGCCGCAGTGTCGATTCCTTTAAGCGTTCCTGCAGGCTTGACGCAGAGGTTCTCTCCTCAGGGAGGACAGGTAGCGTGAAACTACGTGCTTCTTCTCGTAATTCGAGCTATCGATGAAAACAGCCATAAAGATGTATGGTATGAAAGTGGCCGCTAAATAAGCAATGCACTAGCAAGAGGGCCGACGTGGTAGCCCTACCGCTAGAAGGGAATAAGAAGGTAAACCCTCAGAGCAGGAATCCACTGGCGAGGAGCAGTCATCCACAGCTCTGCTATTTCCTCATCCGAATATCCATACCACTCCAGATATTCAACTGCTGCCCTATCGTCCTCATCCTCGTCGACTTCGAGCGGGACCTGCTCGAAGCTGTCTGGCGTCTCCGTGAGCGAAGGCTCCGTACGAACGATAGCCATCCGCTGCCGGCCCAATTTCGCGCGAGGATGGTCATCAGGCCAAGTAACGACGTAAACATCGATTGCAGCCTTGTATCTACTAGCGTTTAATGCGACGAGGGCAGCTTCCATATCGATATTTCTCTCGCTAGGGTCCATGTTCAGAAAGAATCTCATCCTCTCCGCAGATTCTGGCGGCGAGGCGAGAGATGTCGTTGTCAGTAAGTGCAAAGCCTACGATTTTGTACAGCACTGGAATAGGACATTAACCTGAGGAGCTTGGGACTATAACGGTGATACGTACCAGTCTTCCGAGCCATCTTTCTTGAAGTGTGTTGGTGGGTGGCGTAAGGTCTGATATCGCCAGTGCAGAAGCGCGCTGCCGCAGACACCAAAGCTCTTCGAATCGACCCGTTGTCGTCAACGACGACAAGTAGGTCCAACCACTTTGGGGAAAGAGTTTTAGGTAAGTAAGTAAAACTTGTAATAGGCAATATATACTTCCGAGGCCATCGCCAACACACGAGGATTTTGCACGCCATGTTGTGCTTCTATCATGGTTTATAAAAACTTGCAGTATCAGGACGTGTGCGAGAATGACAAGGCGACACATACAACAGACGTAGAGTCCATGATCGACAGCTTGTCATCATTCCGGTGCTGAAAGCTGGCTTGATGACTGTAAAGCGGTGTGCTGATTATGCCACTCGCCGACGCCTTATATACATTTTCCGTGGTTAAGCATCGTAAATTATATCCCGTACAATATAGACGTAGCCTTATTACGCACGAGGAGTTGCTGTTCAGAGGATTAATATTACTCCCCATGAAAATACCACCCCCTTGGCCATTATCGATGAAAACAGCCGTAAGGATGGCTGGGTCTGAAAGTGGTTGCTAAATAAAGTATACACTGGCAAGAGGGGCGACACAATGTATCATTACCGCTGGAAGGGAATAAGCGGGTTATCCTCCAGGGAAGGGATCCACTGGTGAGGAACAGTCATCCACATCTCCGCTATCTCCTCGTCCGAATATCTAAACTCCTTCAACCATTCAACCGCTATTCTGTCATCCTCATCCTTGTCAACTTCGAGCGGAACCTGCTCGAAGTTTTCTGGTGTCTCCGTGAGCGAGGGCTCTGCACGGACGATAGCCATACGCTGCTTGCCGAGTTTCGCGCGAGGATGGTCATCAGGCCAACGGATGGAGAAAACACAGATTGCAGCTTCGCACTCATCAGCGTCCATTGCGACGCAGCTGATGTCCATATGAAGGTCAAGGTCTCTCTTGCTGGGATCCATGTCCAGAAAGGATCTATCATCCATTCCGCGGATTCGTGCGGCGAGGCGAGAGGTGTCGTCGTTGGTGAGCACGAAGCCCGCGATTTTGTACTGCACTGCGGGACATTAACCTAAGGCGCTTAAGACTATAACGGCGATACATACCAGTCTTCCGAACCATCTTTCTTGAAATGAGTTGGTGGGTAGCGTAAGATCTAGTATTGCCAATATGTACACTGCTGCTGATACTAAGTTATGGATACGCAAGCGCACCTCATCACGTGCACCACCGTCGCGATTATCATGCGCCCGCCGCCTAATACGATAACCGGGAGATCATGAGTGTGGTACCAGTCTTCATCTTCCTTCAACTTGACGATTCGCCGGAAGAGCAGGGGGACGATTGTGTCTCACCGGCCCGGGGACTCCGGTGGGAACGCGTTTGAAACTTGCACGCATAGCGGGGTAACTCATCACGTGCATTCTGTCACATAGGTCTACACATCCGCTTTCAGACGTTTCTGGTAGCTATCAAGAGACCTTATGCAACTAAGCTAACGTATGTGGGAAGCCACATAGAGAGGTGAGGCGCAAGACTACGGCACAAAAGCTATGATTACTCAGTGCAATTGAGCAAGGGATGGCTTTTTTTTTCGAGGCTGGCTTGAGCAGTGTTGGGTCCGACCTTCGACCCAACCCTTCGACCCGACCCGGGTCAGAGGGTCTGACCCGGGGGTCAATAAAATTTTGTAAATTGACTGGGTCTGAGGGGTCGATGACTAATATAAAATTTTATGTAAAATTTCCATATTTGTAGTAATATGTAATCTTTCAACGCCTATAGCACATCAAATAAGTCAAGCTTGGTTGAAAATAGCGTGAGGACTGCGGACCTGACAGCCACTTATAGGCAGTGGTTTCCAGAAGACCCTAATATTGTGTTCTTTAGTGAAATTTGGGTAGATTATAGCAGCATTTTAGCTAATCATATCTTCCCATATCCTTATTTGGTATTGACCCCTCGACCCCTCCGACCCTACACCTACCCGGGTCAATAAAAAGTCCTACCTACCCGTTTTAGACCCATTGACCATTGACCCGGGTCGAACCCAACACTGGGCTTGAGGGGTGAGAGGATATTCTCACGGGAGGCAAACAGCCACTAGGTATTGATGACTAAGCTAGCTTTTTGACAGGCCGAATAACCAAAAATAGGAGCGCTCTCAGCTTTCTCGACTCGGACGATTAGTGTTCTCAAGGGCCGGGCCTGACCCGGGTTGACCCCGGGTCGACCACCGACCCGACCCGCGGGTCAGGCCAGTAGCGGGTCGGGTCAGGGGGGGCCGGATGTGGGTCAGGCCGGGGGTCGGCCCATGCCAGGAAAGTCCGACCCTGCCTGACCCCGACCCGGCACGTGACCAAGTTGGGCAACAGTGTGCCCACCTTTTAGTAAATTCTGCCAACAAATTAAAGCCTACCCTAAACCAAAATACTTCGATTTTCAAGTTAAAGCAGCATTTAGCCTAATTCTATTAGAACACTGGCACTAGTGTATAATTCTTTGTATTGGTATTAGCAATTACAATCAGAATTAGTTATTAATGTTGGTATTGTTACTAGTGTATTATTCTAACAAATTGTTATTAGTGATACTATCAGTCACCATTACCATTGATAATAGTTGTTATTAGTATTGCTACTAACCAGCATTAGTATTGATAATAAGCGGCATTAGTATTGGTACTAATAACATTTTGTATTACAGTTGTTACTGCGGGTCGGGGGTCGACCCGGGGTCAACCCTGACCTGACCCGCCGGGTCGGGTCAGCAGCGGGCCAACTGGGGTCAGGTCGGGGGTCAGGCCAGGCTTGAAATCCTGACCCGGGTCAGGGTCAGGGTCGGGCAAAAATTGCCCTGACCCGACCCGACCCGACCCTTGAGAACACTACGGACGACTACGGCGTCGCGGCCCTCTGTCTGTGTATTCGAGGAGGTCCGAACAAAATTCAAGCATCTTTACGATATCTGCCTGGGCGAGCTGTTTGTTCGGGTTCGTCGAGACTTGGTTCACCGGGTCTCGTTGGTAAATGAAGGACGTACGTACCGGGTCGACCGTCGGAGGAGGTCAAACGTGTGACCAATGTTATCTTCGTTGATTTTCGCCAGATCAGGCTCCGGTTGTGCTTCCGTTCGCTTGTTTGCTCCCAAAACTACCGTCGGGGAACCATGTGCAACTGATTACTGGACCCCACCTTGTCTACAGTCTGAGAGCCACTGCGCCCCCTTATAACAAGTTTCCATGGATTGCCGTGCAGATCGTTGTAGTTGCCGACAGCCCTCTGTTCAAAGCGAGATGCACGCCATACGAGAAGAATAGGTTGATGAACGCTCTCACATCCCCGATAACATGCGACCTAGGAGCAGCATACGAAGAAACCTAGTAGCCGTAGTCGCTCGCGATCTTGACGATAGATCCACCATCGGAGGACCCCATGAGTTCACTGGAGCTGATGAGCTCTTACGGGTTATGAGCGAGCTTGAGGCTCTCAAGATAGGACTCGCGTGCGGAAAACGTGGGTGTCTGTGCCGCTTCTTGCTCGCGATGTCCTGATTCATGACGAGTCCCACAGAAGTGGCTTCGCGAAGCGGGATCGTCCATCATGCCCATCCAGCTTCGTCTGGAGTCTCTTAATCAGCCAAATATCAAATTGATGCATCTCGACAAGGAACTTACCGGCCAGAGCTTCGAAGAACAGCGCATTCTCCCGCGGCGTGCGTCCTAGCACCGCACGGCTTTCTGTAAGACCTCTAGGGGCTTACGGTCATGCCGAACTCAGTTGAACCAGTTTTACAGGTCCCCGAGGGGGCGACGTGGGTGTAGGCTGACAGATGCATCATGCCCTACATCAATACCTATTTACAGACCCGGCTTATGTAACCCCTTTACTGTTCCGCTCCATTCCAGTATCGAGTCTTCGCTCAAATTTGTTTTCCTACACACTAGACTGTCATCAGCTTCCAGTATACTCAGCTGTGCATAGTCGGTAGTAGTGCCTATTTCTTTAAGCGTTATCGCGGGCTTGACGGTCACGCACGGGTTTTCGCCTCAGGGAAGACAGGTGGCGTGAAGCTCGCAGAATTCTTCTCGTAATCCGAGCTATCGATGAAAACAGCAGTAAAATGTATGAGTATAAAAGTAGCCACTAAATAAGCAATACACTGGCAAGAGAGCCGACACAGTAACACTATCGCCGGAAGGGAATAAGCGGGTAAACCTGCAGCGAACGGATCCACTGGCGAGGAGTAGTCATCCACAACTCCGCTGTCTCGTCCGTATATCCATATCTCTCCAACCATTCAACCGCTGCCCTGTCGTCCTCATCCTCGTCAACTTCGAGCGGAACCTGTTCGAAGTTGTCCGGTGTCTCCGTGAGCGAAGGCTCTGCACGGACGATGGCCATCCGCTGCCGGCCGAGTTTCGCGCGAGGATGGTCACCAGGCCAAGTGATGACAAAAAGATCGATTGCAGCTTTGTGTCCTTCAGCGCTTAATGCGACGAGGTCAGCTTCCATGTCCATATCTCTTTTGCTAGGGTCCGTGTCCAGAAAGAATCCATCATCCTCTCTGTGCATCCTGGCGGCGAGGCGAGCGATGTCGTCGTCGGTGAGTACAAAGCCTGCGATTTTGTACAGCACTGGAGGATGTTAACCTAAGAAGCTTAGGACTATGACGGTGATACATACCAGTCT